>CM058234.1:82381128-82461731 GCA_030180135.1 Orychophragmus violaceus | reverse complement strand
TCCTCATCTGCACCCTGAACATTTTCTCGGAAATGGTTTTTCAGAACTGGAATTGCCTCAAATGCTAGGAGCTACAACACAAGATAATTCAAATAGTTAACTTCTTTCCAAGTTAGACAACTAAAACAACTAAAAACAATTTAAAATGATACCAATATTGTTACCTCCAAAAGAAATATACATGCAGGAAATACCTATGAAGTAGGTGCCATTCCTCCGGAATAGTCCATGAAGTGCAAGATTTCTTTGATGTTCTCCTCGAATGACCCCCAAGGAAATTTTTTGCACATCTCGAGATCATCTACGGCTCTAAGGAAAAAAACTCTCAATAAAAGGTGCTCCTTTTCATGTCTTCTTCTTCCCAATGATCACACTGGACAAGAAGTACAAGACTGCCATCTTCAGACGATCCTTACTAAGCTTTCGTTTCCCTTTCAGAGGTGGAAACTTCTTCTCAACTTTTTCATATGTAACCTTGTCCATTCCGAAATATATGGAAACAAAATCTGAGCCACCACCAAGGGTTTCATAATGGTTTGGATAGGAGTGACAAAATAAACCGGATATGAGTGCATGCTCCATAAGAGAATAGTGGATTGGAACCCCGTTGACAATAAACCAAAGCTCCATCTTCTTATCCACAGCCACGGTCCTAACCAGAATCATCCACAGTCATATCCAATTAGAGCTTGTCTTCTTACCCATGTGGAAGAAATGTTTGAATTGAGGGTGCTCATAGAACCATTTCAGCTCATCTTTCTCGAGAGTGTCTTCTATGGTCTTCACGGATTTAGCAATATAACACTTAGACGTGAGCTTTATTGTCTTGACATAATCGGTGGGAGGGAAACACATCTTCGTGGGCTGCATTGGTTCGGTTTCATCCTCTAAATTCTGCACACACGAAAAGTTCAACCAAGTATTACCAAGTTGTGCAATAAAGTTCCACTAAAATTTACCAAGTTTCACATCAAGTTTCACTAAGTTTTACCAAGTTTCACATCAAGTTTCGTTAAGTTTTACCAAGTTTTGCATGAAAGTTCCACTACATTTTACCAAGTTTCACATCAAGTTTCACTAAGTTTTACCAAGTTTCACATCAAGTTTAACTAAGTTTTACCAAGTTTCACATCAAATTTTAACTAATTCGTACCAAGTTTTGCACACAAGTTTCACTATGTTTTACCAAGTTTTGGCCTATTCCAAATCATATCAAATCCTACTAAGTTTTACACATCTGAATTACAGAAATTAGACATGCAATGGGTTTTGATGGAAATACGGACCAATATTTTTTCTTCCTCGTGTTGACTGTGGATTGGAGGGAGGATTTGACTGGTTCGTTCCACTTCTTGGTCGTGAAACCCTAAACCCGGAACGCGCGAAACTTCCTCCTCCTTCTCTTTCCTCGTCCGAAATCTCCTTCTCCTTCTCCTTCTCCTCCTCCTCATCTTCCACTTCCTCCTCCTCGTCTTCCTCCTCCTCGTCTTCCTCTTCCTCCTCCTCGTCTTCCTCGTTCTCGGATTCCTTTTCCAAGTCGACTTCCTCGTTCTCGGATTTGGATTTTTTTCCTACTTCTTCTTCTTCGCGATTCGCCTCTTGTATCTTCGCCTCTTCTTCGGGAATCGATTCATCCTCCTCTATCTTCTTAGGCTTTCTTCGCAAAATCTTTTTTACAAAAGGCATCTTCAGACAATTGGATTTCCGATTTCTTCCATTCTTCTTCTTCGATTTTGGTTGAAAAAGTTGGAAGAGTGAAGAAAAAAAAGAAGGAACTGAATCGATGGGATTTAAAATGAATTCGATTTGGTTTTTGGTTTAGGTTATGGACTTAACCAATGGTTTTTAGGGATTTAAAATTAAACCCGACCCGACTAAAATGGATCGAACCAAGCTTTTCGGTTTATCCAGGTTGGGTTGTAAATAAGTTTAAAATCTAAGGTTTTGGTGTCTTTTACCACTTCTCACAATTTAAAAAAAAAAGGTTTATTGTAGAAGAGCATATGGGACTTTGATTTTGAGTCAAAATGCATTCCCAGAATTTGATCATGTTTTGCGAGTTGAGATGTGCGTTAAACTTTTTGAATATATCATATTTCCTTTTTATCTTAACAACATAAAACTAACTAGTATGGTTCGAGCACAACCATTAATATAAAGATATTTAAAAAAAAAAAATCCATTCAATATTAATACTAATTACACATAATATAAACATTATTATATTTATTTATTTTTAAACATTTTATAGTATTTTTAAATTTAAAATTAATATTAACACAATAAATTATTATCTAAAAATATATATATAAATATCTAAATTTACTTTGAAAACATATTTTTATATTAATTATAATAAATTAAAATTGTATATATGTATAAACCTTAATATACATATCAGTTATTTTTTATATTTATCCATATTCAAAATTTATATAAATAATATGATTTTATTATATAAAATTATTGTTTACAATAATCATATTTATCAATAACTAAATCTATAACTCAAACAATATTTTCGTATTTATTATCATATTTTTTTTTTAGATTGTACTTATCTCTAAAATAAATTAAATTAATTTTTTTAAATAAAATAAGGTTAATATAATAATTAATTAATTTTATTAATGGCAAATTAGTTAATTTATGTATATTTTTGTTTAGTGTCAAGACAAAACATGATATATAAGATTTTTTACTCGACCGAGACAATATAAGATTTAATTCATAATTTTATATGCACATCGGAATTGTTACACTCGGATGCATAAAATAATAATTATATACACATACAAATAATAATTATAGAATTGTATCTATGAAAAAATTAACATGGGTGTAATAATTCCGATGGAATCTAATAAGCCTAGGTGATCGGTGCAGGCATTAAACTATATGGTAGTTAACCTATGTTGTTTGTTCGGTTTATGTCAAAACAAAACGGGTTATAAGGTTTAATTCATCGTTTTATATGCACATCCGGATGTAAATACATTTGGATGCATCGTTTACATAATTATATACACATCCGAATTTTATGCACATTCGAAATGAATAACATCCTATAGCAAACCAGCAAAACAATTTTCTTAAAATAAAATAACCCATAATTCGTTTTTCTCTAATTGAATCCAATATTTCCAAGTTATTTAAGAGAATTTTTTTTTTTTGCAAAATTTAAATTTGTGTATTTTTCTATACATTTTATATGGTTTACAGATGTTAAAATCGGTAGACCGGGCCGTTTTGAACAATTTCTATTTACAACCCATTTAGACTCGCCCGTTTAAACCCTTGAGAAGTAATACATGTCTATTTAAATCCGTTTAAATATTTTTATAAAATTATATTAAACTTTAATTCAAAATATAGAAATGTCAATTTTGAATTTTTTCATCTTGCAAGAATTCTTTTTTGAAACATTTTTTTGGTTTCCCTTCTCAATTTTTTTATTTGGGTTTATAGACATATGTTAAACAGGCAACCTGATTCGTTAAGACCCGTTTATATTTAAAACACATTTAAACCCGCCATTTAAAATCGGCATAAATAACACATGTTTATTTTAATCATTTAGGTTTGTTTATAAATTTTGATTTAAATTATAATACAAATACATATAATTCAACTTCATATATTTCTTTATACATTTTTACTTTGATTGAATCTAATACTTCCCACCTATTGAAAAAAGTTTTTCTTTTGCAAAAAAAAAAAAATTAGTAAAATATATATATATATTTTAGGTTTTTCTTTTAAAATTTTATTTGTGTTTAAAATGTCAAACAGACAGACCCAGCTTGTTTAGACCTATTTATATTAAGACCTATTTTGAAATGTGTGTTTAAACTTGTCAGAAGTAACACATACCTATTTAAATTCGTTTAGATTTATTTTTATGTTGTTATTTCAACCATAAATTGTTTGGATTGTCCAAATTGTTTCAATAATATGATGCTACTATTTAAATCAAATTTTCTTCTTACAAATATTATTTAGTACAATGTTTATTTTTTGAATTTTTCTTTTTAAAATTTTATTTAGATTTACATAGAAATATTAAAGTAGACAGAGCTCGCTTGTTTAGTCATGCTTATATTTAAAAACAATTTAGACCTATTTCTATTTATTATATTATTGTTCGGATACTTAGACCGAACTGAACCCTAATCAAAATTCTAAAATATCCAATTGGTTCTTGTATCTTTTGATCCGAAACCTCGAAATTCACTAACCAAACCGGAACGGATACATCATATATATATATATATAATTACTTTATTTTTTTCTTTTGTAACTTTATTACCGTTAGTAATTTAGTTATTTTATGTATGTATAAAAATATGTGTTTGAATGTAGTTTATTTATTTTTAACCACATGACTAACTTATCCATTATTTTATATTTTTAATTTATCCATAAGAGAGTGAAATCAATTGATATCAAAAGGACAGACCCGACTCGCTTAAACATGTTTATATTAAGACATATTTTGAAATGTGTGTTTAAACTTGTATGAAGTAAAAAAATACCTATTTAAATTTGTTTAGGTTTATTTATAAATTTATTTTTCTAAAATTTAAAACACAAAATAGAAAAGAGTAACTTTGAATATTTCTCTATACATTTTAACCCGATTGAAATTAAAACTTCTCGGGATTGAAGAAAAAATTTCGTCTTGAAAGATATTTAGTTAGAATTTTAAATTTTAATTTAGGTGTTATATATTGCGTGATAATATTAGAGTTTTTGTATGATATTTAAATTTATTCGTTTTGACTGCTAGATACATTCACTTGAATTTCGAATATTTTGTATATATGAAAATTTTTACTTTTTGAAATAATTTGGCATTTAGTTTAGAAAGATTTACTTATAAGATTTGATTTTCAAATCTATAGGGCATTTCGTGTTGACTAAAAATATTCTTAATTTAAAACATGCTAATATTTTATTTGTTATTATTTTACTAATCAAATATCTGATAGAATCAAAGTATCAAAGAATTCTTAACATGTATAAAAAAAGTAATTAAAGAGATAAAAAATTTAATCAATAAAAATAATTAATTCATCAATGGATTTATGTTGAAGTTCTATAAATAAGAGAACTTTTATTTTCATAATTCTCACATTGTTAAGATTTAAAAAGACTGAATAAAATATTAAAGAAGTGTAATTTATTAAAAGTAAATGTAATTCAAATTTTTTTTCTTTTTTTGTTAAACTTAAAATTGAGAAATGGGTGATTTAGGAAATTTAAAAATCAAAATAAATCATTTAAAAAATAAAAAGGTGAACTAAATAAATTTAAAATCTTCAAAAATATTATTATTTTCTAATTATTGGCACTAAAACCAAATTATATTTAATGTTTGTACAAAAGAATAATCGAATTAAAATCAGATTTGGTTAATGAAAATAAATAATAATAAGAAGGATGATGTTACAAATAAAATAGATCAAATGAATATTTTCATAATTAAACTAAAATGTACAAAAAAATCAAATCAAGAAATATTATAACCATCTTTACAAAATCTAAAAATGTAACACATGACTATTTAAATCCGTTTATGTTTGTTTATAAGTTTTTTTTTTTAAATTGAAACACAAAATAGAGAAAAATTAACTTTGAATATATATTTATATATTTTTAACATGATTGAAATTTAAACTTATCAGGATTGAAGAAAAAGTTTCGTTTTGCAAGAGATATTTAGTAAAACATTTAGTTAAAAATTAGGTTTTATTTGGGTTTATATAGATTACGTGAAAATATTATATATTTTGTATAATATTTAAATTTATTCGTTTTGATTACTAGATACATTTATTTTAATTTTGAATATTTTATATGTATGGAAATATTTACTTTTCAAAATTATTGGGCATTTAGTTTAGAAAGATTTACTTCTATATTTGATTTTCGAAATTATATGGCATTTAGTTTTGATCAAATAATATTCTTAATTAAATGCATTATTTCAGTTTGGTGAAAAAAAATATTAATGGAATAAAAAATCTTTCCATATTACTTATAAATATGGAGATTAATGAACATATTGTTATTCATTAATTTGCATGCCTCACCCGTAGACTAAAAAGAAGAAGACTAATGAATATATTGTTATTCATTTAGTGTTGATCAAAGAAATCAAGAAGAATATTTTTTTTTTTTTTTTGCTAATTAATAAGATGATTACTTATAAGTTTGTTGATAAACACTATCAAGGTTATTCTTGACACGTTGGGCTGCAGCGATTTTAGTGAATGAACAGAAGAATAATTGTTTAGTGAATTTTGAAGGTTAATGATTTATCATCTACAATCAATACATTTAGTTTCTTCTTCATTTTTATTGACATGGTTTTTCAATATCTTATGTGGATTTATTGTCATCTTTGATTTCTTCGAAAAATTGTCACACCAAACAAATCAAGTTAATTTTTTTTAAATAAAACAATATGGAAACAAACATAAAGATATTATAATATATTCATGATATATATATATATATATAGAGACGTTCTTAGATCCACTCCTAGGGTGGATCTCTATATCCACCACTCTCCCCTGCACCAATCATAATTCCACGTCACAAGAATGTTAAAATTAAAAAAAAAAAGTAAAAATGTGTTAGAAAAAAAAAAGAAAACGGCAACACAATAAATGCTGTCTAACAATTAACTGTTTCTATTTTTTTTAGAGATTATGATTTATGGTATAAGGTTTAAGCTCTTTGGGTTTAGGGTTTAGGGATTAGGGTTTAAGCTCTTTGGATTAGGGTTTAGGGTTTAGGGTTTAAGGATTAGAGTTTAGTTTTTTATTTTTTAAAATTTACATGTTAGGTTTAGAGATTAGGGTTTATGGTATAGTGTTTAAGCTTTTTGGGTTTAGGGTTTATGGATTAGGGTTTAAGCTCTTTGGATTAGGGTTTAGGGTTTAGGGATTAGGAGTTAGTTTTTTATTTTTTAAGATTTACATATTGGGTTTAGGGAGCTTAATCCCTAATCCCTAAACCCTAAACCCTAATCCAAAGAGCTTAAACCCTAATTCATAAACCCTAAACCCAAAAAACTTAAACCCTATACCATAAACCCTAATCCCTAAACCTAACATGTAAATTTTAAAAAATAAAAAAACTAAACCCTAATCCCTAAACCCTAATCCAAAGAGCTTAAACCCTAATCCCTAAACCTTAAACCCAAAGAGCTTAAACTTTATACCATAAACCCTAATCTCTAAAAAAAATAGAAACAGTTAATTGTTAGACAGCATTTATTGTGTTGCCGTTTTCTTTTTTTTCTAACACTTTTTTACTTTTTTTTTTTTTAATTTTAACATTCTTGAGACGTGGAATTATGATTGGTGCAGGGGAGAAGGGTGGATATAGAGATCCACCCTAGGAGTGGATCTAAGAACGTCTCATATATATATATAGAGACTAGAGAGAGAGAATGATTTAAGGTGTTACAATAATTTTAATTAAGTTGTTTATAATATCTTTATGCGTTATATCATACACGTAAGCCATAGATAAACAAATATAGGAACATATATTATAATATCTTTATATGATAACTTATTGTTGACATTATAAGCCATAGATCAACAGATATAGGAAATCATGTAAAGTTGAAATCAATATATTTCATATCCTATGAATCATATCTTCAAGCTTTAAAAAATAATACACAATAAATTAAAATTGATAAAAAGAAGAAAGTTAGAGAGTATTTATCAAAAAGAGTATTTGATTGTGTCTTATTCGTACTATCGGAATTGAATCTCATATGGTACTCAAAAGAGTATTCACCAAATCGATTGTATATAACCAAATTCATCTCTATGGTAATAGATAATCTTTATTTGGACTATATGCTCATTGAGACAAACGGGACATGTGATGTGAACTAAGAACGTCTTGGCAACAATATTCAATCAGACTTTTAGATTTCACGCTTCTTTTATATAAAATCTCAAACGTTTGTTAGTTCACATCACATCATTAAACCTTAGTTTTGTGATAACCGAGATTCTTCTTTGATGGGACCAAACGAACAAAACAGAATAAAAAATCCAAAAACATAGAAATCATTTCAAAACCGATAAAAAAAATTTCATGGCCAATGAGAAAAAGAGAGAGAAAGTTCTTGAAAATTTGGAAGACGCACATGATTGTGTTTCTAAGCCACCCCAAGTTCTCCTTAGGTAGGATTTCACAAACTTCTCTAAAAAGCTAGGTATATGTCATATAATATATTTTTTGAGTCTCGAACTAATAAGATATTCACAAAGATATTATGTTTTTTTAAGGAAATAAATTAATTAATTGACATTAAATCGAGATGATGGTATTATTGTAAATAAATCGAATCCCAAACCCATTTGTTTATTTTTGGGTTTGCCATGTCATACTTCCACGTCATCATTATCCGCCTCTAGAACCCTCTCGTAACAACACATCATCATTCAGCCAAAATTACTTCTCATTTAAAAATATATAGATATTTTTTGTCAATAATAGATTTGAAAATAATGAAATAACTAGGTATATAATCCCTATCTTTTACACACAAAAACAATAAAAATAAAAAGTAAAATAAAAGAAAAACCCTACATTCTGGAAAAGTCCTAATTCCCAACTCTTATAACCTGTACTTTCTTTCTTCAATTAAGGTCGCCTGACGAAGAGCCACAGTGAAAGATCGCAACTCTTCAAGCTAAAATCTCAAGTCTCCTCTCCGTACAATCTAACCATGGAAGCTCTCTCTACTTCTGCATACATCTCTAATTCACCGGAGATCCTAAAGCCTCTCTTCAAATCTTCGCTAGCTTCAACCCAGTCTTCGTGTTGGTTGTGTAATTCGCCAGCCAAGCGAATTCCCAAGCTGAGAATCAGGGATGGATCAAGTCACGGTCTTCGGATACAAGCTCTCTTACATAACGACACATCAAGTGAAGGTGAAGATAATCTCGCCGAAACTAGTGGGTTCGGCTTTTTTCCTGGGGATATCTTCTCTTTATCACAGGTGTTCAATAATTTATTACACATCAAGTCTTGTGATTCTTAATATTCTTTATTATGAAAAGTTCAATAATTTATTACAGTTTGTTGGTATGCGTCTGTGAGTGGTACGCTTAAGCTAGTTGTGAACAAAATATAAGGCGTAGTTTGTATTGAATCGAATATTAGAATGCTGTAAATATGATTCTGAAAAAGATCATTCCATTGGATGCTTGCTTTGGCATAGGCTAATAGCTTTCTTATGTTGTGTGAAGGAAAAGCTTGGGAGTGATCACAACGGTGAAACTTCTCATAGTGTAATAGATGTGGAGTCATCTCTTGCACTTCATCAGGGTGCTGGGAATAGTGGGGGAAATCGAGCTGGGCTCTTTAGAACTCCGATATCTGGTGGTGTTCAAAATGCAACATCAGCTCATGCGTTACCTCGGCCTGCTTTAGCTGTACGGAATTTGCTGGAGCAGGTAAAAAGATTTGTCCTTTTGGATTGTTCTATAGTTCCTTTAACTTGAACAAGAAAGGTGATAAGTTGTGTATCTGTCTGGTCTTGCTTTTCTTTATGATTCAAGGCCAGGTTTGCTCATCTATGTACAGTGATGTCTAAAATGCACCACCGCAGGGAAGGGTACCCATTTGGCTCTTTGGTAGATTTTGCACCTGATCGGATGGGGCGTAAGTCACTAGATCTCTCTTTCTTTATTGAGTGCTTCTTCTTTCTTTGTATGCTGAGATTTTCTTCAGAATATCATGCTTTAATGACTTACTAGTGTGCAATTGATTCATGAGTATTCAACTCCTCGCACTGTAAAATGTTTATCTTGATTTGGGTTGTGGGGACGAATAGGAGGGAAGTGTAATCAATATGGTTTTATTCTTTTACCTTAAATCTCATCATGGATGTAAATGTAGTTTGTTTTTTGGGGGTCTGGATAGTATTGAAGGCAATGCTAGAATTGTACATTAAATGTCTTGAGTTTGCTGGCGGAGATAATAGATGCACACTGTCTTGAACGGTTTGTACTTTTGTTTCCAGATCCAATATTTTTATTTTCACCGTTGGCCATCCACACACGAAATCTCTTGGCTGAACCTAGATGCAGTCTCGTTGTTCAGGTAACATTGGCTATTGTCTTTAAACTACAAAAGCAAAAGGTTCTCTCTTTTTTTCTGTAATGGGGATTTGGGTTGCAGATACCTGGATGGAGTGGCTTATCGAATGCAAGAGTGACACTATTTGGTGATGTGTACCCATTAGCAGAAGATGAACAGGTGGAGTGTTTAATTGCTATTTTCTCCTTTTCAGTTGATGGGTTGCGTAACAGGAACCTTACCTGCTAAAACATATGTATGTGTGAGTAATGTCTCTTAATATCTCTGGTTGTGGCTTGGTAGGAGTGGGCCCATAAGCAATATATTGCAAAGCACCAGCACGGACTTTCCGAGCAGTGGGGAAACTTTCACTATTTTAGAATGCAGAACATAAGGTTTTGCTTCCAAACTTGTGCCTCCTAAATTACCAATACATGTAGGATGATTGTTTGTTTCTCTCGTACTCAATGTGACTATTGGCAGTGATATATATTTCATTGGAGGGTTTGGCACGGTCGCATGGGTTGATGTCAAAGAGTATGAGGCTTTACAGCCAGATAAGATAGCTGTTGATGGTGGTGAGCAGAACCTCAAGGTGCTTTGTTTGAAATCCCCCTCGGTCCTTTTATAGACTCCAATAAACTTGAAACCACTTGCTTGTCCTTGGGTAAATTGAAGTAGGCTCTGACTTTACCCTCTTTAACTTCTCTTATAGGAACTAAATGCCATTTTCTCGAAGCCGCTTAGAGAGCTGCTGTCTAATGAGTCAGAGGTAGATGACGCTGCTCTCATTTCTATAGATAGCAAAGGGATAGATGTACGGGTTCGTCAAGGTGCTCAGGTAAAATAACGTTGTATTAAAACAGTTTGTTTGTCCTGTTGATTGTAACTCATTCATGATGCCTCTCAGCTTTTTCTAAAGGTGTGTTAATTGTTTGGTATTTTACAGTTCAACATACAAAGGCTAGCATTTGAGGAAGGTCATGGTGTGGAGACGCTAGAAGAAGCTAAATCTGCACTATGGAAAGTGATAGAGAAGGTGAAGCTGAACTATTTGCAAAAATGACCAAGATCTTGGAATTTGCAGAAATGACAAGCCGCCTTTTTCTGTAGAACAATTAAAATGTTGTATGGTGTTCATCTTTTTGACTAGCTCAAATTTTGTAGTTTCTCTCTGTTTTTGCCCCCTCCTGTTATAGAGTAACAATATGGGGGGTAATCACGTCAATCTTAAAATACGGGATTGAAATCTGTGTTTAATAAAATATTTGTGTTTAATAAAATATTTGGGCATTACTGAGTTGGAAATTACCAAAGCCGTTTTGTTATCGTTACAGGCCGTCCGTGGATTCAGTCATCTCTTTCTTAACGAGCTGCAAGAGGGTCCACTGTTGTTGGCTTTGGTATGGACCACTCTCTAGTCTCACCAACAACCCTCCACGAATTAGATGTAAAAGTCTTATATATTTCGTACTCAACTAGTCCATATAACCAACTCCATGATGACGCACCCTTAAGATTTTGTACTTAGATTTCAAGAGAAAATAGTTTGATCCAACTGGTTCCCCTGATGATGAAAAGTCTTCTGCTTTTGATCCAACTGGTTCCCCTGAACATTAGCTTTGACACTTGCACTACAACAGATTTGAATTACATGCTTTTGACAAGAGAAAATATTTTGTGATTAACAAAGCACACATAGTTATGTGTTGAAAAAAATGAGATTTTCTACATAAGTTTGTGTTTTAATTTACAATATACAAATCCCCCCCCGTCAACATAGAAGATATATATAGCAATTGTTTACTGGAGTGGGATGAGTTAGGCTCCAAGAATATAACTTCCATAAAAGAATGTTGTGGCATTGCATTACAAAAGGGAGGTTGATTGTCTGTCTATCTCATGGATACAGTATCAGTTTGGTTCTCCACATCTCTGCCATTACCTTACGCGGCGCAGGATCATCAGGACCTTTGTCTCGTTGCCCCGAGGTGAAGTATAACTGCCCCTCCCAATACCCAACTAGCGTTGTCTTCACACGGTATGGCAACTTTCCAATCACATACCATTTCTGCAGAGCAAACAAACTACTCAGCTACTGTTTATTAACAGGCTAAAGAGGGTCTTATGCATGCAGAAACATGGGTTTTTTTTACCATTGTATTCAGGTTAAACTGGAAGATTTCGCCAACGAGAACCATCTTCTTGGTTTCAGGATGCTTCTCTGTGGTGCCTCCAACGATTACAATGGAGTTGTTAACCACTTTCCAGGCAAATTCAATATGTGAATCCGGTTTTGGCATCGATGGCATAACTTTCCACTTCATCTCCTCATACAGCATGTAAACATCACTGAATACCACCTTGAACCACCAAGGTGAAGGAAAGGACACGCAACGTTCATTAAAGATCAACACTAGAGAATTGCAACAATGGAAGAGAAGTCATGATATTCAATCAAACAGGTAGTCCATTGGATACCTACCTCCAGACGACGTGAGCATTTGAAGATGGGAGATCCTGGTTTAGCCATGAAATCACCTTCTTGACCACCAATGACAAAAAGCCGGTCATCCACTACTACGCATGCTCTACAGTCACAAAAACAGTCCTAGTCATATAAAATGGAGGATGTATGTATGAAGCTATTAAGTAGTTGTGAGAATAAACCTGTGAGGTCCTCCACGAGGGATTGGAATTTCACTTCTCCACTCTTTTTCCAATGCTTTCCCATCTTTTACAGCGATACTCCAGTGCTCAAGTCCTGGTGTGTGTCGATTCTCTTTGCTTCCACCCATCACGTGAAGTCTACCTCTCCATAGCTGAGTAGCTGGAGCATACCTGAATGTAAAATAAAACTTGTCACTCAGCTTCCGTTAATCATCTAACATGATGGTAACAGAGAATAGCAATCTTGAGCAGCAAAATGATATCCAAGTTCTAAATTGCCATTTCTCAAACCCGAACACACCATCTATAGGAATGGTACATAATCCTTAAAAAGTAATCCCATTAGGCGGATAATTTAAACTACCTAGGAACTGGTAAAGAAATGAAGTCACTCCATGTGTTTGTATCAGTGTCGAGCACAAATGTTTTAGCTGTAGGACCTCTGCATTGAGGACCATATTGACCAGTGACAATGTAGATGTATCGCCCATCCGTTACCATCCCTAAATGTGAATGTGCCATCTCTTTAGGCATATCGAATCTTCCTCCCCATGTATTATCTACGAAATTGTATATATCAACATGCGAATGCACCTGAATATTGAAAAGCAACTCATCATTGGTCTGAAACCACCAAATGCTAGTAATCAAAGATCTGTGTTTCTCCAGTAGAAAAAGAGGTGAGAGGCTTACAAGATTAATGTTGCCGTATCCAGCAAAGACATAGAGAAGATTCCTAATCTGAATCGCAGCTCCATCTAGACGAGGCACAGGTGCAGCTGCCATCTTCTCCCATTGTAGTTGAGGAGCAGCCAAATCTTGAAACGTTGCAGAAAGCTTCCTTTCCCGAGCATTATCGTTCTTCTTCTTATTAGTATCTTTCTCCTGGCACGCAAGAAGTGATATTTGAGCTCTAACTGTACGAGAGACATCAGCATCAGACCAAATCAAACACTTACATTGGAATTAGGAGGGAGTTTTCCGATCACGGTGGTAACTGAGGAGGGAAGAGACATCCCGGCGGAGGAGAAGCGATGAGAAGAAGCCCAAAGGAAGTCGGCAACAAGTCCCGCAGCTAAAAGCGCGAGGCATGAAACTAACACAACCCGCCCACAATTCTGCTTCCCCGCTGGCCTCGCCATATCTCTCGCTGCTTCTCTAAATTGGCATCTGCCTTCAGGATTTCACAAACTTCAACCAAAGGTTAAACCTTTGGATTCAGTCGATACACACAGAACTTGCAGGATGCAGAGGTGACAGATCTTGATCTCCGAGAGGACGAGGAGGGCAAAGCGAGTTATATATTTATTTTTCTTGATTAAATAATAGAGAGAGAAAACATTCAGATTATGAGACCGTGACAGATAAGACTCCTTCATAAAGGGTTTTAAACGCAAACGCAAAGTCCGGGTCAGCGTTCTCGCTTATATTCGCCGCCGGCTTCTCTTGTCTCTGTGTTTTATCAGAACAGAATCCATCGTTCTCCTTCGTGCTCTTCTCCGGCTTCTGTCTTTGGAAAGGTTTTGGCTTTCTTCCATTCTCACATATTCGATTCTCACATGTTAATGGGTTTTGTGTTAGCTCTACTTGCGCCAATATATCTCTGCTCTTGTAGAATCTATTTTGGACTAAAACCCTGACTTTTTAGGACCTTAGGTTCCATTTACTATTATATCTTCTCGTGTTACCTCTCTGGCTACTACTGAAATCGGTTTCATTCTGGTATAGCAATTATAAGGTTGGTGCAGTTGTTGTTGGGGTTTGTTTCTGGAATGGCTCAGTGTGTGAGGTCAACTCTAAATCCTTCGAGAACGCCCCAGAGCGTTACGAGGACAGTGTCTGCAAAAAACCAAGCTTTTGCATCAGTCACGTTCCTTAGGACATTACCGGAGTTCAAGAAATACCCTAAGCCGTCTTCATTAGTTATGTCTTGCCAAGGAAAGGCCCAAAACCAGCAAGAGCAGCGACCGCCACAGTTGTCCCTTGACGATCTAGTCACGAGTAACAGGAAAGGAGAGGTTCTTGGTACAATCAAAAACTCGCTTTCAAACTGTCTCTCCGATACCAATCTTTTAGAGACTGTTCCTGGTCTGAAATCTAGAATCAAGGGCAAGGTTGGTGGTGTTTCTTTTGTGTTCCATCATTATTGTCTACAAAGACCAAAATCTATGTTAAACCAAGCAAATGATAGTTGAGGAACTTACCACAGTAGCAAAATTGATTATGCAGGTCAGGGATATTTATGATGCTGGTGATTATCTGGTTCTTATTACAACTGATAGGTTGAGTGCATTCGATAGAAATCTTGCTTCAATTCCCTTCAAAGGCCAGGTTTGTTTTTCTCCACGTTTGTGCTCTACATTGAGGTTGGGTAGATTAAAGTAGTCCAGACAAATAATAAGCTTGTACTGCCTAACTTTCAGGTTCTTAACGAGACCAGTTTGTGGTGGTTCAATAACACACAGCACATAACTCCAAATGCAATCGTTTCATCTCCTGATAAAAATGTTGTTATTGCAAAGAAATGCTCGGTTTTCCCAATAGAGTTTGTGGGTTAGTATGTTTTGGATATATATACATAGTATCTTGTCAGATGCTTCTCTGTGTAGCCTCTGTTTACTTTAGTTTCTAAACTGTTTTTTATATATATTTGTTGTTTGTAGTTAGAGGATATGTGACTGGAAGTACTGACACATCTTTATGGACGGTATACAAGAAAGGTGTTAGGAACTATTGTGGGAATGCGCTCTCAGATGGTACAGATTCTTTTGTTGCCATTTATAAGTTAATCTCAGAAGATCAATGATAAACTGATTACTAAACTTTTCAGGATTGGTAAAAAACCAGAAGCTTCCAGCTAATATACTTACTCCAACAACTAAGGCTGAGGATCATGATGTGCCCATCTCTCCAAATGAGGTCTTATAATCTGTCACAGAGTAAAACCACCAAATATTTTTTAGTCACTAGTTTGCTATCTCAGTGTTCTGCTTAGTGTAACACGAGAAGAAGTTTACCCAAAGTTATTTTTGTTTTGTGTTGCTTCTTATCCAACGAATGGTTCTTGCAGATAGTTGAAGGTGGATTCATGACTCAAGCTGAATTTGACGAAGCCAGTATGAAAGCTTTGAGCTTATTTGAGTTTGGACAGGTTGGTTACAACTCCTCCGTCTAAAGCCATAGACTGATAGTTTTTATATTCTTGTGATTGCAGACCATAAGAAATCAGATTATTTATATTTTTTGCTTTCTTCAATACTCAACTCGTGTACTTTGTTGGACGGTCTTTAAGATTCTAAATATATTATGATTTCTCCAGCGTGTAGCCAAGGAGCATGGACTGATACTGGTAGACACAAAATATGAGTTTGGAAGAAGTAGCGATGGCTCCATCCTATTGATTGATGAGGTTAGTTTTACTTTCTCCTTGTTTCCATGTCATCTCTCTTTATATGCAAATCGGCACAACTACCAAATTCGCTGATTAGAATCATCTACTTGTATGCATTGTATATAGATTCATACACCGGATTCAAGCAGATACTGGCTTGCGGGTTCTTATGAAGAGCGCTTCCAGAGAGGTCTTGAGCCTGAAAATGTTGATAAGGTGAGTGATTTTTCCTGTATTGCTCTTCGCCCATACAGTTAAGTTGAGTTTTATTGGTTTGGAATGCGTTGTTTGTCACATGTTCACTCTTTTTCTTTTCTTTTTTTATCCAAACAGGAGTTCCTAAGGCTTTGGTTTAAAGAGAATTGCAATCCATATGAGGACGAGGTATGCTTACATAAACAGAAAGTAGATGCCAGCATCATATGAGAAACTCTGCTAAATTTGTTGGTGTCTCGATCGTTCATATTTGTCAGGTCCTCCCCGCTGCTCCATCAGAACTCGTAACTGAATTAGCTTGGCGGTATGTTTTGTATCTTTAAACTCGATTATGATCTTGCTTGACATCATTTTTTCAAAATGGGAAGAAACATTGAACGTGTATAAGTTGTAGATTCTGTGAGATCAAACACTTGCTGGACCCTGTTAACGTTCGCTAGTAGTACTACTAGTTATAAAGAACTGATGGAAGAAACCGTGACTATGGCAGGTACATTTTCTTGTATGAAACTATCACTGGATCAAGAATTGACATTCTTCCGACAGAGGTATAATCATGTTCATCACAAAGTCTTCACTTTCTCACATATGTTATGAGTTTTGTTATACTTGAGATTATATCGTCTTTAGAAGCGTATTGATCTGTAGCTTTATCAACAGGAACCTATACATGATCGAATCTCAAGAAACACAAGCCAAGCACTTTCATCTCTCCGTCAACTTTAATCTTTGATATAACCTGAAGCTAAGGCAAGTCTTGTTACTTGTTGCATTTCTATGTCATATTGTTGCAACGCTGTTTCTTAAGTTCGAACTGTTCAATTTTTTAACAATGAATTAAATCATTCGGGTTAGAAGAGCCCTATTAAGAATTTTCATTTGCTTTCGGTGTCAAACATGGAATATATAGACTCAAGGACGAATAAAACCGAGACAAAATATATATATATTTATCTGTACCGAAAAGTGACAACTGAAGTAGCCTTGTCCAGAACCAGTAAAAAGGTAAACATTCATCATCGATGAACAGACAAAAACTTTAAAACTTAGGGATGAGTCACTGTTTTGTCTCTGCCTACCAATGCTCCGTCTGTGGTTAGTACTTGGTTGTAATTCTACTGCATTACACAACCGCCTTTTTCAAGATATATAAAAATCCTAACTGGTCTGTCTTACCCTTCTTTCTTTCTTTCTGTTTATAAACCGGCTTTAGCTTCTACATATACACAAAATTCTTCTACTTTTATCAGTCTCTACTTTTCTGCAACCAAAACCATGTCGACAGTAAAAAAAAAAAAGCGATTTTAACATTTTCGTAAAGGAGCTTCAAGTTGCAGTATGATTGTCACTTACCAATAGCTATGCTGATTGAAGAGTTGAGGCTGACTTATTTTCCACAGCAACAGAAAGTGTAGCACAGGTCTCTTTCTCAGACTCGGGCTGTTGAGTTTCAGCGGTCTTTGATGGGGAAGCAAAGAAGCTATCAGGCAGAGCGTTCTCCAGATTTGTCTCTTGCCTTTGAGCAATGTTAACAAAAGCATTGATGTAACCAGTTTTATATTTGAAAATTGGAGAAGACTTGAGCCCTAAAAATAATGAGAAATAGTCATACCCTTTCGTGATATGGCTATTGTAACCACCTTCTTGGCTGTTGTTATTCTCAGTATCAGTCAGAAACGCTGGGTTTGCTTCACCATTACCTGCTAGGAGGAAACATAGGGGAAGGAAAATGGTGAATATAAGCTATTTAAAGCCAAGTTCAATGCGGGAGAGATAGAATAACCTTCTACGACTTCTTCACCAGCGTTTTCTGATCGAAAGAGCATGCTTTGATTGACGCGAGAGTGAAAATGAACAGGGGAGCCAATCGAAAGACTGCGCTGGTGATGGTGAAACGACTCACTATCCATGTCGGGCAACTGCAGATTGAGAAATCTTCTCCTTTGGAATTCTATTGCTTGTTGCAACTCAGCTTGCTCAGCTTTTCTCCTCATCATCTCCTGTGTGTTTGGAAACATCCTCGGTGCTGGTGGCAAACAAAACAAGAGAGTGAGCTCTGATGAAACCATAACGAATCAAGGAGAGGAAAGAAATTCAACTAACCAAGGTGGCAATCAAAGAGATCCCTGGCATCCATTCCAGATGGACTTGAACCAGGAGAAAAGTTCCCTCTCTCTATCTGCTGCAGCAATTGCTGCTGCTGCTGCTGCCTCCTACTATTGTTTGACAAAAAAATTATCATAAGAAAAGGTAACACGAAAGAGAAGAATGTGAGAAAGAGAGAAAAGCTAGACAAGGCATGATCGGTGTTTTCAACATACTTTTCAAGAATTCTTCCTTTCTCCTTGTACGGTTTCACGAGCACACGTGAGTCGCAGATGAAATGAGGGTTTCCTCTGGACAATATGATTCTCACAGTTTCAGAGTGGACAAAAGTGACAAACCCAAACATTCGTTTCTGCTGGTATGGAATCCTAACATCTTGTACTGGTCCAAAAGTGCTACAAGAAAACAAAAAAAGACATAGTTAATCCTAATAACAGAGGCAGACAAATGTTAGTAGATATCCACCAACGTTTTGATGACTCAAAGACATAGCAGCTTTGATACAATTGTGTTTTTGAAAGATACCCGAAGTAATTGGAGACATCTTCATCTGTGAAGGAGCTGTCAGCTGGAAATGTCAAGTAAATCTGTTTGGATGCAGAGTTAGATTTATCTCCCATCCCCATAAACTCATCCCTTTCATGGCGCCCTGGACTACCAAACCAGTAACCCTCATCCCCAAACTGTCCTGCTCCTCCTGATCTGCAAAAACCAACAACACCAAAAGAAAGCTAAGAATTTACACCACAACATCGAAGTAATAGGAAGACTTCTTGCCCTGGTATGATCCAAATAACTTCACCATACTTAAAGAATAAGACTAGCAACAACCGAATAAACCAAAACCAGAGCCTAAGAAAAAATCACTGGCATGTAAATGTAACACCAAAAGTAGAAAACTATATGAAGAAGACTTCAACAACCACAATGTCAAACACCTTAAAGATTGACCAGAGCAATCATAAATGCACAAAGATGAAAACTTTTGCATGATCAACACTTTTTTTGGGTGAAATCTGATGTCTTTTTACTAACCAATAATGTTTAAAAATATGCATTATTAGGCAAAAAGGAGGTCCTTTTCATGATTACCTATGCGCGTTACGCGAATGCAAGAGGAAATTGATGCCGTTATCATACGACATTGGAGAACCGGTAGCCGCCAAGAACTGAGCAGCGGCCATTCGTTGTCGTTGAGCCAGTTTCATCCTCGCTATCGCCTCTTGCTGTCTGCAAACGTAATCCGGCGAGCCAAACCCACCAGGAGAATCGAAATCATCCCCTAAACCACCACCGTGAGGGAACCTATTGTAACCGCCGCCGCCGCCAAATCCGGGTTCCGCTGACCCGAAACAAACATCGCTGGCTGAAAAACTCCTCTTGTGCAAATGCGCATCGCCATTGTCGGCCGAGAACCCGAACAGATCCGCAGATTCGTCGTTGTTGTTCTTAGAAGACGACTCGTTGAGGAAGGACAAGTAGTTACCGAGTTGGTGGTCATCGAGTAAATCGCCGTTTCCTCCACTAGCGTCACCACTACCATCTGAAGCGAAAAGAGACGAACTTGCTTGAAACGGGCTCGTAATCATGTTATGGTTACTCCCGAGTGAACCAGGAGTGTTCACGGAAGGAGACAAAGGGTTCCTCGGAAACTCCATAAACCCATTCCGGTGGATGTTAATGGGTCTGGAGATAGGGTTCAGTGGCGTCGACGTAGAAGAAGATCCATTGGAGGAAGAGAGACCCAAAGCGGATTTAACGTTGAGACAGACTGACTGTAAGAGCGTTTCGGGTCCATGAGCAAGACTCATCAAATCCAAGTCATGTAACAGCAAATAACCAATGATTTTGGAGGCGAAATCGGGTTCTAAAGTCCTGATCTTTGTGAAAAGAATGGATGTAGGATCTTCCGGATCCATGGCCAGATTAAAAAATTTCTTTTCTTTTTTTCTCACTGAGAGGGAAGGGAGAGATTGAGAAGCAGAAGCGGCTATTGTGAGAAAGTAGTGGGTACTATTACTTGGGTTTTTATATATGTATATATGCGTTAAATGCATATGTTTTTTTTGAGATTTGAGTATATGATTTTGTCATGTAACGAGCATTTATTTAAAAAAAAAAAGAGAAAACTACTTTCGAAATATGTTTCTTTGTTTTCGGGTTCTGTTTTGATATGGGGTTTAGAGCTTTGAAGTTGGTCGAGATTCTTACCAGGACTGTAGTTAAAAATTTGAATTTGCTTCCTTAGACCATCTCCAATGTATTCCTCTATCTTTACCTCTAAAATAGAGAAACTCTATAATAGAGGTGGGTTTTGCTCCAATGTATTCCTCTATATTTTCCTCTAAAAAAGAATATTCTCTCTAATATTCTTTTTTATTTTACTAATAATACTTTTTATTTATAAAAGTTACAATTTAACCCATTTATTTTATTTTTACAATTATAAAATGATAATATTATTTAAATTATATATTAGTTATTAAAATATTATAATTTATAATTTATTAATTTTATATTGTTAGTTATTAAAATATTGATATTTAATTATTTTGGTCATAAATAATAGTATTTGAAAGTTATTGGACTGATTTGTAAATTAAAAAGTTCACCTCTATTATAGAGGTAAAAATAGAGTTCCTCTATATATAGAGGAAAAAATAGAGATCTCTATTTTAGAGGTGAAAATAGAGGTGGGTTGGAGTAGATTTGCCTCTAAACTCTATTTTAGAGGCAAATATAGAGGTGGGTTGGAGATGCCCTTATGTTACTAACAAACCAAGGGCTACTCCCATTGGATCATGATTGCTTTTCCTTTATAAAGATTGGATGCATGATATTTACAGCCTCATTTTTTTTTTGTTATAGCCAACTATATGCAAATTTTGTTGTAATTCATTCATATACTTCTAAAGTCTTAGTACTAAATTAGCTGTTGCTGGTTTTGTTAAATATGGTCAAATCTTTTTCAGTTATTTTTTTTTTCAATTTCAGTTAATTAAATTATGTGTTACAAAAGTATTGACTTATAATGTTTAATCAAATTTATACGATATTTAAACAATTTAGTTTAATAAAAAGATATATAATCCAAAATCTTAGATTTAATTGATTTTACAATTATAATATTAAAAATTCATTTTGGGAAAAAAAACAATTATAAAAAACTATATATGTAATTTTAGCTTTTTAATATTATATGTATATAAAAATACGGTTGACGACAAAAAAAATCATATCTACATAAACTTTGTTAAATATAGTCAAATTTTCAGTTAATTAAAATTATGCGTTATAAAAATATTGTCTTATAATGTTTAATCAAATTTATACGATATTTTAAACAATTTAGTTTAATAAAAATATATATGATCCAAAAAATTAGATTTAGTTGATTTTATAATTATAATATTAAAAAGTCATTTTAGACGATTCTTAGTTATCAAAAAATTATATATGTAATTTAAATTTTAAATAGTATGCATGTAAAAATATGGTTGAGGACAAAAAAATTATATCTACATAAACTTGGCACAATTTATTGAGAAATATCTAGTTTGGTTCAGTATAATAAGATGTGTCGTGTTTTGGTTTGTCAATTATTAAAACTAAAAAATCATTTTGACAGTTGTATTTTAAAATCAAATTCTTTCACCACGTATAAGATTTATGCAAATTTTAATTATTTATTTAATTATTTTTTTGAGTTTTATTAAATATTTGATATGAATAAAGGTTTCATAATAGTGTGATTTTATATTGTCTCGTAATGTAAATCTATAATAGAAAAAATTAGACAAAAGATTTATAGATTAGATATATGATATGAATAAAGGTTTCATAATGATGTGATTTTTATTGATAAATTATTTTGATTTTTTTTTGTTAAATACCATAGAATATTTATATGTATACACTATAACTTTTATCATAAACACTTCCAAAATGTCAAATTTTTGTGCAAATGATTCATGCTTCGTTTCTTCTTGTATACGATAGTTTTGAATGTTAGAGAATAAAAGCTTGTCTGCAGTATATTTTTGTGTGACATCCATATAACTTAGGACAATCACAAATCATATAGTACTATTTGATAGGAAATCACGTAAACATTTTTTTGGTTTGTCAAACCACATAAACATAAAACAAATACCGTAAACAGATAATTTTGTTTTTAAAAGAAATACCGTATGCTTTTTCTCTCTGAGTGCGACACAGTGTCCGTAACCGTTCACCGTTTTAACCATCTTTTCAGGCCGGTGCCGGTCATCTTCTACGTTTCGTTTTCATATTGGATTAGGGTTTAATAGTTATGGTTTGGCGATTAAGGGGAAGAAATCAAAGGCAATACAAGGTTCATGTTACTGCATATGTACGATCTCTCCGAAACGTTCTTGCCGATGACCTTTATTCTGAAACTGGGTTTTGTACACAATTTTCCCGAATGATATTGACTACTTGGGCAATCATGTCTGTGATGGTCTTACCGTATCATCATCCGCGATTTCTCAAGTCTATTACAAACCGAAGTGTTTCTCCGGCAAATGGGTCACATATACAATCTCTCGAAGTTTGGTTATACATTCACCGGAAGCCCCATCTTCTTCATAACTACTTCTGACTTCCTTGTTCCTCCGCAACAAACTTGTTCTCCGGCGACGGTGCCGACTTCATTACGGTAATTCTTACCGATATTATGTCAAATCTAACATATAGATTTATGGTGTTTTTCGATAATCACAATTATGTGATTTGTCGATGGCGATGGCTTATGCAAATTTTCACGGATTTGTTACGGCGGAGACCTTCTCGGAAACCACCATGGCTTCAACTCATCGTGGAGGACTCTCATTCCTCTTCAGATTTGATAAACGCACAACGACGAATACGAATCCAGTTGGGAATGTTGTATTCAACAAGCAAACAAATGTTCGAGACAAGATTGCTCATAAAGACCTTGATACGGAAGTGTTGGTATCAATGTGTCTTCGTTTCAGAGTTTCATTGCGACACATCAGGTTTCAAGATGTTTTTTTTTGTAAAAATAAAGTTCAGCCTACAGTTGCTGTATACAAATTGCATCAGAGAAATTTCAAATATGAAGTTGGATAATAACCGATATGATTGGTTAGCGAGTAAGACTACTCTCCGGAAAGCATCGTCAATCTCACTTCTACTGTTTTTTCTCAGTATATGGCTCATACATATATGTATATAATAATTATGTTGATGTAATTCTGTAAATGTCTTTGACTTTGTAATAAACAATATTTTGTTGATCAGTAAATTATGATTTCGTCGTAAAAAAAAAAAAAAACATAAAACAACAAATTTACACACACACACAAAATTTATCCCTAACCTTTACTACTATTTCTTTACACCGCAAAAATCTGGAACCGGGCTGCTTCGTTAACCGCGCTTACTTTTACCCTGACTCACTAAAACCCGCGCGTGACATGATTTTTTTTTTACTCAATTGGAAATATTCGACTACAGCGAGTGCACGTAGATTAAATGCTCTGGTCAGATCTTTACCGTTAAAGGTAGAAACAGTAAGTAAGATTGCTTTACGGGGACACGTGAGGTTATCAATAGTCAATAGTCAAATTGACCAGAGTTCGTATGATTTGCCAGAGAACCATGCATCAGACAATAATGAAACAAAAAGTAAATGCTCTTCATGGAAAACGAGAATTCTCAATTTTGCCATTACTTGTTTCCCCGGTAATCTTTTATGTTTATTTATAAATATAAGCATTTGACTAAATAAGATTTTGTGAACTTATAACATTTTCCGGAAATGGATAGAACAATGATGACTATGAAGGACTAGTATCTAACATTTTTTCAATTAAATATGGCAATAAGTTTTAGTATCCTAGGTGTGTCATGTGTGTATGAGTAGCTGTCGCATCATGGAATGCCAGGAAAAAAAAGGAAGAAACAAATCATGTTACAATTTTGAATACATACTTTGTTCTTTTGGGCAAGTTCGCTCCCTTATCTATTTCCCATGTTCGCTGTAATCAGTTTATTTATTTCCACAAATTTGGTCGTCAATCAAAGGCCCAAATAGAGCCCATTATATATGCAAAGAAGAGAACCATATTTCCGGAGAAACGTTTAAAAATACAGTGGCCCTGTTCAGAGATGAGTCGGTAGAGACTCTCTGCGACAGCCCAAAACAGCTATGATGGCAGTTTGCAATAAAGCAAAATGACGATTGCAAAGAATTAAATTCTCAAGGGCTCTTTGATCCAAAGTCAAAGTCACATATACTCCTCTAAAATAAAGCTAATTTTTTTTTTTTTTTTAAATTTGTGAGAAGGGGTAAAAGACAACAAAACCTGAGTTTTTTTAACTTATTTACAATCGAACATGGATAATTCAAAAAGCATATGGAAAGATCCATTTGAGTCGGGTTTCCTTTTAAATCCCTGAATTCTATCAAAATTCGACAAAGTCCCAAAAAAATCAAAACTTTCAACTCCCTTTTCGATTCAGTTTCCCTCAATCATCCCACTCTTTCAAACCGTTCATCCAATCAAGAAGAAATCCATATATTTCAAACCTAAACGATGCCTTTTATAAAACGGACTCTGCGAAAGTCGAAGATAGTGGAGGAACCTGCGATGGATCCCGAAGAAGACGCGAATCGCCAAGACAAAATGGGGAAAAAAAACCGATGAGGAAGAAGAAATAGACTTGGAAAAGGATTCCGAGAATGAGAAAGATGAGGAGGAAGAGGATGACGAGGAAGAGATGAGAATGAGGAAGAGAAGGAGAAGGAAGCGGATGAGGATATCCAAGCGGATGACGAGGAGGAAAAAGTCCAAGACGAGGAGGAGGAGGAAGATGAAGTTTCCCGCGTTCCGGGATTAGGGTTTCAAGAACAAGAAGTGGCTCGAACCTCTCCAATCCACCAGAGTCACCACGACAAAGAAACGGTCCGTATTCGAAACCCATTGCATGTCTTTTTGTGGATTTTGGATGTGTAAAACTTTGTAGGATTTGATATGGTTTGGAAAAGACAGAACTTGGTATAAATTAGTGAAACTTGTATGCAAAACTTGGTAGGAATTTGTTAAACTTTGATGCGTAACTTGGTAAAACTTAGTGAAACTTGATGTAAAACCTTGTAAAACTTAGTACAACTTTCTTGTAAAACTTAGTATAACTTTACCGTACAACTGGGTAATACTTGGTCAAACTTTTTTGTGTGTGCAGAATCTCGATGATGAAACGGAACCAATGCAGCCCACCAAGATGTGTTTCCTTCCCACAGACTATGTGACAATAAAGCTCTCTTCTAAGTGCTACATCGCCAAAGCCGTGAAGACGATAGAAGACATTCTCGAGAAAGATGAGCTTCAATGATTCTATAAGCATCCACAATTCAAGCACTTCTTCCGCATGGGTAAGAAGACAAGCTAAAAATAGATGGGACTGTGGATTATTCTTGTTAGGGTCGCGGTTGTGGACAAGAAGATGGAGCTATGGTTTATTGTCAACGGCGTTCCAATCCGCTATTCTATTAGGGAGCATGCACTCATTTCTGAGTTATTCTGCCACTCCTATCCAAACCACTATGAAACCCTTGGTGGTGGCTCAGATTTTGTTTCTAAGTATTTCGGTGAAGACAAGGTTACACATGAAGAAGTTGAGCAGGAGTTCCTAGCTATGAAAACGAAACAAAAGATTGGCAAGGGAAAGACTGGCCCGGGTCGTTTAAATATGGTTTTCATGTACTTCTTGTCATTTGTGATCATTGGGAAGAAGAAGACAGGAAAAGGAGCTCCTTCCGTTGAGAGTTTCATCCTCAGAGCCATTGATGATCTCGAGCTGTGCAAGACTTTTCCGTGGGGGCGTTTGTCATTCGAGGAGAACGTCAAAGACATATTGCACTTCATTGACCATACCGGAGGAGTGGCACCGACTTAATGGGTATTTCATGGATGCATTGTTCCTCTAGAGGTACAAACAATATTTCTAGCAATTTAAATTGTATTTTTTTAGTTGTTTTCAGTTGTCTGGCTTGTAACGAACTTGTGTTGTAGGTCCTAGCATTTGAGATCATTCCAGTTTTGAAGAACCATTTCCGAGAAATGGTTCAGGGTGCAGATGAGGATTGCCCGCGAATGTGCAAGATGAGGTACAAAACCGTGGGGACGAGGGGTTTTAGTATCTCAGAGATAAATGAGAAGTTTGGAACTACGAAGGTTAGTATCTCATATCATACTACGAAGGTTAGTATCTCATATCATACTTTGAGGTTGATATTAAATTGTTTCTTCTTATATTTGCAGGATATTCGAAGCATCTTGGAGCCATCTCCCATGGAGATGGCTCTTCTAAAGAGAAACATGGACGCTGATTCTGGCTGGAATGATGTGGATGGCCCAATAGTCGATGGTTGGAACAAGCTGCTCAAGAAGAAGAAGACAATCTGATTTGAAGACCTTTTCAACCAAAATGTGTCTGCTCGTGCGTCTCAGGCGGATGCTCAAGAGAAACCTCGTGCTATTCAGGATGCGGAAAGGATGCATGAGGCTGAAAGTGATGCTGGGAATGAGGCTTCGAAGTATCCGGAAGGGACTCCTACTCCTACTGTTTTTAGTCTTGCGGATGTGGAGAAATTAATCAAGAAGAAAAATGAGGAAACATAGTCTTGATTGATGATGTATTATGACGCTCAGTTTAAGGAGTTGACTGAGACGTGTGACCGTAGATTAACCGATATGGAATCGGTTGTGAATGCACTAAGAGCGGGTGTTAAGGAGACAGAACCGAGAGAGCATGAGGCTACTGTCGATGATGGTATTTTTGAAGAGGTTGAGTATGTTGGTACGAACGTTGGTGAGGCTAGTGGTGTTAAGGAGAAAGAAGAAAGAAAGGGAAGAAAGAAGAATGTGAAGAAAAGCAGTAGGAAGAAGTTGAAAGTAAACGTGGAAGAGATGGAAGTAACCACAAAAGAGAAGGAGGAAAAAGAGCAAGAGAAGGAAGAGGCCGTCGGAGAGAAGGGAGAAAAAGAGCAAGAAAAGGAAGAAACCGTGGGAGATAAGGGAGAAACATATCAAGAAAAGGAAGGAACTGAGGCTAAGAAGGAAGTATCCGAGGCTAAGAAGAAAGAGGAAAGAAAAGGTAAGAGGAGAGCTGTTGAACCTGTTGAGAAAGTGCCCACAAAAAGGATGAAGTATATAAAGAAGGGGAAAAGGTCTACAACCGTGGTTAGGAGTCCCGTGCTTACTAGGGAAAAGAACATGGAGAATCCAGCTGATGATGGAACCACCCAACCGTGATCTTTTATGTAATGTTGAATTGTGTTTGGATTATCTATATTTTCAGTACTTTTGGGTTTGAATTATCTATGTTTTGAATACTTTTGGTTTGTATTATGTTTGAATACTTTGGATATTTTGGTTTGAATTATGTTAGAATTATCTATGTTTGTTCTTGTGTTTGAATTATATTTGCACTACAAGGTTTTACCAAGTTTGACATAATAGTTTTACCAAGTTTTTCCTGGTTTTATGATATGCACTGGTTTTACCTTGTTTCACTAAGTTTTACCAAGTTATGATTGGTTTCACAAAGTTTTACCAACCAAATTACATCATTCATTCCAATCTTTTACACAAACCATGAGTGATATTAAACATTGAAACCAAACATAAAATCAAACATAGAATTCAAACATAGATAATTAAGTCTTGCAATTCAAACATAGAATCAAACATGGATCTCAAATTCAAACTTAGTACTCTTATAATTTGATAAATAAACCACATTACAAACCAACAACACCTCTCACAACATCCACAATCTCCTTTAGCTTGGCAATCTCTTCTTTGTTGATTTTAATCTCCTCTTGCATGCCTTTGATTGTCTTGTCCTGCACATCAACCTTCTTCAACAACTTCTCTATCTCTTGTTCGACGCCATGCACCCATGGTTGCCGGAAATGGAGTCCATCATCCTACAGAGTTACACCAAATAAATCGGGTCAAATACACATCAAATCTCTATGCAAATCAGAAATTTTACTTTGTATTGGTGGCAACTAAAGAACACACGGTCTGGTTGCGTATCAAAAGCCGTAACCAAATCGACCTCGTGGACGATTCGGCCACCACATGAGCATTTCTTTGGGATGCCGTATTGCGCATCAGCGATGGCATCGACAAGATCTATCTGAGCCTTCATCCGCTTCATTTCTTTTTTGTGCCTCCTTTCCTCTTCATAGGGATCCAGAGAGAAATTCTTTGTACTCATTGGAGGTGAGAGAGAGAGAGAGAGAGAGAGAGAGAGAGAGAGAGAGAGAGAGAGAGAGAGAGAGAGAGAGAGAGAGAGAGAGAGAGAGAGAGAGAGAGAGAGAGAGAGAGAGAGAGAGAGAGAGAGAGAGGAGAGAGAGAGAGAGAGAGAGAGAGAGAGAGAGAGAGAGAGAGAGAGAGAGAGAGAGAGAGAGAGAGAGAGAGAGAGAGAAGGAGCGAAAAAGAGAAAAGTAGATAGATATTAGTTTTTTTAAAACAAGGGGGAAATTCAAAATTCTGGAATTTTTCAAAACAAGGGAGAAATTCAAAATTCTGGAATTTGGGGGGGGGGAGTTTTGAATTTTTTGGGCGGGAACATAAGTTTTACCAAGTTGCCAGTTTTATCAAAAACTGGCAAGTTTTACTTCTGCCAATTTTCAGTTTTAATGGTTATACTCTATCTTTAATCCAAAAATATTGGTTATATTAATGATCTATGGCTATATAAATACATTACAAACAATTTCATACAATAATATTTGAAAATACATATAATATCTGACTTTTTGTAGATAAAGATTATTTACACCAACAAATAACTCTTAAAAGTATATGATATTTGCTTGCTAGTACACAAACTTATAATATTTACCTTAAATTATGAAATTGTTCATTTTGTTTTAGCAAGAGATATGCTATATAGTTTATCTTATATTTTGATTGTTATATTTAACATTATAAAAATTGAATTTTGCAAAGAATTATAGTTCTACAAATCTTAGTTTTACCAAGTTTTCCAAAGTTACACAACAAATGACACAACAAATTAAAAATTGAAGAAATACAAATACAACTAATTCTGGCTCACATCATCTTGGCTCCCATTACTGCATTGAAACCAGCTCTCTAAGTTCCTTCTTGCCACTCTCTTGCTCCTTCTCCGTCGGGGCTCCCCAACTGACGGATATCTTATTTCTTGAACTCTTCCCTTTCTTTTCACATAGTTTGGAGAAAAAGCATATAACTTTTCGACCTCCTCCGGAACAATCCACTCAAACATATGCGGAACTGGAAAAATTGTCCTCGTATAAGCCAAAACCCATATTTCTACCCTGTAATATCGCGAACACAAACCATACAAATCCATCAATTCCGTTGACCTAATGTCCTGCTTCAAGAATTTAGTAGTAGCAGTTATTGCATGGACACATGGGTACCTGTCAATATCAAAGAGTTTGCAGCTGCATATGTTATGTCTCAAATCCACCAGATAAGTAATTCCGCCGTTTCCAACAACACCATATTCAAGCTCAAAAGCGTTAAGCTATATCGTCGTAAGTTTGGATGCCTTCGCTATTCTACCGTGCAATACAAGCTCCACTTTCGGCACCAACTTTCGCGCGCTAGATCCAGCGACATAATCTTTCCTATGAGTGTTAAACCACTCAACGAATTTTTCAATAAGTGCATCGATCATAGGTAGTAAATGATACTTTCTGGCCTTATTGAAAACTGCATTCATAGACTCTGCACAATTAGAGGTGTTTATGCTGTACCGTGCACCGGAAAAATAACACATTGCCCATTTCTTCACTTCAACACTTTTGTCAAGATATGCAGCCGCTTGAGGATATTTGTTCCTAAAATCGCCATATTATCTTAGGAAATCAGCTTCAGAGTATAACCGAGCAATTTCCCTGAATTTTTTTCCAACTTCTTCTTTGTTCACGTAGGAAACTGCTGCTCTCACATTCTGGGACAAATGGTAGATGCAATAACCATGTTCCGAGAGAAGGTACACCTCAGCTTTTGCCTTGATGAGACTTGCATTTCTGTCAGTAGTAAACACTAACTCACGACTATCCGGTATAACGGTTTTCAGAGTATTGAAAAACCACATCCAACTTTCAGCCTTTTCACCATCAACTATAGCAAAAGCAATGGGATAGTGGTGATGATTCAGATCCTGCGCTGTGGCGAAAATTAGAACACCTCCATATACATTCTTAATGAAAGTTGCATCAACAATGAGCACTTTCCTCATGGCTACAAACCCTTCGATGGAAGCTCCCAAAGCCACAAATAGATACCTGGACCTTTTTTGTTCATCAAAAACCAAATCGGTTTTTGTTCCATGATTTACCTTCTCCAAAATATGCAAATAAGAATACAACATCTTGAAACCATCAACTGGACTACCACGGATATCAGAAACATCTAGGTTTTTCCCTCTAAAAGCCATAGAGTATGACACTTCCACACCGGCTCTTCCTTGGACAAGCTTCACAATAGTTTTAGGACATGGAGTATCGAAGTTACCGGGATAGTCTTCCTTTAAGATTCTTGCAACTAACCGTGGTGTACCTTTCCTCTTGTTGCTTATACCACTTGAGCTTGTCCGAGAGCATGAATGCATCTTCGTGTATGTTCTAACCGAGAAATTGGTTGAATTCTTAATATTTACAACTCTCAACTGCCATTTACAACCTTGCTTCGCTTCACGGCATTTCACCACGTATCGACTCGTATCTGAATTGGCTAATAAAATCCCAAAACAATTCTCGTTTGTGGCTCTATCAACCAAATACTTCACATCTTCTTTACATTTAAATTCTTGACATATTTCCAAACCCAAGCCATCTTCCTATTCATCTAAACGCTTTGTTTCTTCCACAACCCGGGAAGCTCAACTGATTCAACCATATCAAAATCATGCATATTATCATGTTGTACAATATCACCATCTCCAATATCAACATTCTCCAATAGCTCAATCTCCTCAGTCGGCTCATTATGCTCATGAGGTTGTTCTGCTGATTCCTCGCCAGTAACATGAGTAGCATCACCAACATTAATTACCCCAATATTATCACGGGCACTAGAAATAAGCTCACCTTAACTCCCACCATCTCGTTTTCCCTCTTTACTCTTGAAAGTTGCTCGGTGATCGGAAATGTTTCCAAATCAGTGACAACCTCTACATGCAAAACACTTCTTCGTTGCTCTTTATCCACAGAGGTTAGATACACATAAACATCCTCGTCATCAAAAATATACGATTGCCTTTGAGGTTTCACTACCAGTGGAATATAACACAATTTCAGCCTCTTTGTAGAATCATCTATTGAAATATTTTTGCGTATCCTATCCACTAACAACGAATACGTTATCTCCTCCATAGATGATGTCTTAAACGATATACCATACAACCGAGCTTTTCTTGGAATCCATTCATAGTCATCTCCGGTCTTTGAATAATGTCCTTCAAAATCAAAATGTATGTTTGTGGAAGGAGAACCCATCCTCTTCTGAAAATGACATAAAAATATGCATTAGCACTCAGATTTTCAACAGTAATATCAAGTTCTACCAGTTCTAGCACAGTAGTTTTACCAAGTTGTACCAGTTCTACCATAGTAGGTTTACCAAGTTGTACCAGTTCTACCATAGTAGTTTTACCAAGTTGTACCAGTTCTTACGATTCTATTATTACCAAGTTTTACTAAGTTGAGCAACTTTATCTTCAGACCCAAAATCCTCAAAATCGCCAAAAGCGATAACAACAATACGATTCAGTACGATTCAACCACTAATTTCAATTTATTATCAATTCAGTTGTCTAATTCACCAAGAAAACAAGGTTACCAACCCAATGCTCGATAATTACCAACCCCAAAATTAAAATCGAGCTTCCGCCCCAATTCAAGCTCAATTTTGGATATTAAAATAAGAATAAAAGGGAAAAAGAGAGAAGCGACGATAAGAAAGGGGTGGAACTAACCTGGGTTGACCGGAATCCGAATAGAAGTGGCTGAGATGATTGAACTGTGAGAGATGAGAGGAAATCGCCGGAAATCAGATTCAAAATCGGGTTGGAGGCTGGGATTTCGAAAAGGAGAGAGAGTGGTCGTATGGGGGAGGAGAGAGAAGCTAATATCTGATTGGTTGATTAATTGATTTATTTTAGAATTTTTTAATTGATTCATTAAGGGCAGAATTAGAATTAAATTAAAAGGGGAAGAGTGAGGAGTATGGTAGATTAGGCAATAGTAGGTGAGAATTTGACTTTGAGTCAAAGAACACCTCATAATTTGATCCGATTAAAGTGTCGCATGAGAGAGAAAAATAAGTCGCAGGAGAGAGCGATAGTCGCTCGAATTTCAGGCGACGGTTGCGACGATTCCATTCAACAGTAACACATCTTCTTCTGAAACTAACTGCGATTCTTTTGAACAGTTGCACTTTATCTAAGCCTATTTTTTTAGTCGCAGAGATAGTAGCTGGCGACTGATCTCCGAACAGAGCCAGTGTCAGCTCAGAATGAAATGTGTGTATGCATTTTTTAAATAAATACTAAATTAATTTAAAAATCGTTTTACATCATATTGACTGTTTCGAATAAAAAAAGAGCTTTTACATCCATATTTCTAACTTATCTAGTTGAAAACAGGGGCAGACCCACTAAGGAAGATATGGTGTCATATGACACCGTATAAATATTATAAAACTGTAAATGTAATTTAATTTTGTAAAGATTCAGCAGCATATTTGGTTAAAATTGGCCTTCTGAACCCACAAACCAGGGTTCGATCCTACTCTTTGACCCCTCAACACTAATTTTGCTTGTCTTATGTAATCATTTGACACCGGTTAAATATGATGCTAGGTCCGCCACTGGTTGAAAACCAAGCATGAATAACTCTTGCATGCTTTGAAATTCCCATAGACCATAGTCGCAATTGGAGAGATTTAGTTTCTTACTTTTTTTTTGGTCAAAGATTTAGTTTCTTACTTATGTATCAAAATTATGAGATAGAGTTGATAGAATAGAGGATTTTCACCAGGCTCCTTTAAAAAAAAAACCAAATCCAATATATCGTTACTTGAAAAATGTATCTACAAAGAAAGAACGGAATTTTATCTTTAGATGTCAGTCAGGACATCGAGTATAAGACTGCATTAATTGGTGTATTTTGATGCAGATAATCGTTGTGCTGAATTCTTTCAAACTTCATATGTGTATTTGCACTGAAAATAGAGATGATCCCTAGTTAGATTCTATATGATGATCACAAAAAGTACATTTAAGGTCCACTTGTGTATTCTTTCGCATGGTCGTGTCTTCTGCACTAACTCTATTAAGTGTAGCAAGCCAAGTAAAAACAGAGTACTTATGTGTGATATAAGAAAACCAGACATTCTTATACAATGTTACCTTTTAATGTGTGTCCCGAGTAGTCTTGCATGTTTATTTTAACTTAGAACTAGAAGTATTTTTCGGTACGGTTGTTTTGAAATTAGTCATGTTTTCTATATTCATTAACTAAAAACTTGAAGCATTAGCTATTAAGCTAAATCGAAATGTATTCAATTGTAGATCTTGAATATGAAGTATATAAACACACATCCATCTTATTGCGCAGCAGCACCTAAAACTCATGTTTGTGTAGTTTCCTCAGGTTATAAAAGTAAACGTTGTAGAAATTCGATAAGACTCTTTAGTATTTTAGTCTAAGTGAAGACTAGATATGCATTTAAAGAAGTTTTCAATCACACTGATTTGTAAAAGCAACAACTTGAAAGACTGTTTGGTTAGCTTTAATTAGGATATATAAATAATAATTATATATCTGAATATAGATCTATCTATTGGATTTGTCGAGGTGGTGACTAGTGAGATCTTTACATTGGTTCTATGGGTTTTATAATGATTTTTATTTAATATAAAAAGTTTATATTATTATTCTTGGATAAAATATGAGAAGCTAGGATACATTCTCTCTCTTTCCTCTGAGTACCGATTCGTGCTTCTTCTTCCTCCTCTCCGTCGGACCTTCTCTCTTCACGATCTCCTTCTCCGGTGTGCGGTGCTTCTCACCGCCACCGTAAGAGGGATCCCCTCTCTCCCCTCTTTAATTCTCTATCCTCCTCGACTGGTTTTAAGCTTGCAGATCTCGTGGATCTTGGATTTGTCGTCGTCAGGTGCTCGGAGTGGTTCGGTCGGTTGTTCTCTCCGACGAGTTGTTTGAGCTCGGCTTGTGTCTTCCGGTGCTCTCTGAGGTCTGATTCTTTGTCCGGCTCTTATTTTCGCTTGAGGACGGCGAGAATTTTTTTGTCGATCCAGAGCTCTCTCTCCTCTCGTTCCGGCGATTCTGGTCGTGTCGCGGCTCTTCCTGGTGGTTTGTGGGGCTCAGTAGCAGCGCCGACCCTTTCTTGTCGGAGGTCAGGATTTTTTCTCCCTTTGCTTTGTGCCTCGAGGACGGGTACTTTCAAGAACGAGTATCGATCCGTCGACCTCCTCTATGTTTCGCTGCGGCGGTCCCCTCGCTTCTCAGTCTTCCTCCAGCTCTAGCGACATCTCTAGTCAAAGGTGGGTTTCTCCTCCGGTTTACTTCGCCTGCGACTTTGTCCTGTCTCCAGAGATTTTAGCTTCAGTTGTATGGTATGCTTCTTTCTTTGTGCATGTGTAGTTTGTTCTGGTTCTGTCTTGCTCTCAGGTTTGTTCAGAACATGGTTTGTCTCTATGCTTCCTCTGCGCTACTGTGGTGAGATGAAGGGTCTGGTGGTGTTGTGGCTTGGGCTCGTTCTAGTCAGACGCTTTAGTTGGCTTTGGTTTTGTGTCTTCTTTGGCCCTCATCCGCGGTCGGAAGGTTTGTTTAGAGTGAGTGTTTCGCATCAGCTCGTCGCAGTCTGTGGGTTCGGTTTCCCCGACTGGTTTTTGGGTTTGGGCCTCTCTCGTTCTGTCTGTTTCCTTTGCCGTCGTCCGTGAATGCGTGTAGGCTGTGGCGTAACTATCTTCTTGGAGCTGACTAGGTTTCTTAGGCTTGTTTGTGCTTGTATCATTTTGTATCCTTTTGATTATCTATGTTAGTTGTATGATAGCTAGAAATGTTAGTGTTTTTCAGCTGTATTTCCTTACTTTACCATGCTGTAATTCTCCACCTGCTTTTAATTGAAAAACTTAGTTTAAAAAAAAAAATATGAGAAGCTAGGTTCATAGAGAATGGTGTGAAGAGCTACACAGATGGGTTGACTATGGCTTACTTTGTTAGAAGGTTTGCAAATTATCAGTATCTTTCTCATGTTAATATTAATTGATAAGTGATTTTGGCCTTATATAAACTCTCAAAATGACTCCTTACTAATTTATCACTAATGAAACTAGGTTAATTACTATATTAACCATATTTATATTGGTAATTTTAATTTTATTATGAAAATATACATAACCTTAGATAAAAAATGAGATCATAAATATAAAATATTTATTATGATTATTATGATTTTTAAAATTTTATTTTGTAGATATAACTAAATAAAAATAAAAAATAAGATAAGATGATAAATATGAAACGTTTATGAATATTTTAAATTTTATTTTAAAGATATAAATAATTTTAAATAAAAAACAAAAATAAGATGATAAATATGAAAATAATTATGAATATTTTAAAATATTAATAAATATTGTTTTTAAAATTTATATAGTAAATTCGTATTATTTATATAAATTTTGAATATATATAATAAAATATTTTAAATAAGATATTTATGTATTAATTGTATATATAAAAATATATAATTACAATTTATTTTATTATTATCAATTTATTTATAATAAATTATAAAATATAAAATATAATAATGTGTATATACTTACTTATAAATAGTTTTATAGAATTTTATAATATTATTATTATTGTTAAATTAATTTAATAATTTTTATTTTAAAAATATTTATGTTTAATAATATTTTTATAATGCTAACGAATTGTACTAGTTAACATTATAGTTTCATAGCCTTTTTATTTGGGACGAGGCCTTTTTATTTGGGACGAAAACTTCAGCTGTATATTAATTTGTTTTTCTTTTTTCAACGCGTTATGTAGCAATGCTACATTGTATCATAAAACGGGTGGGTGCATGTATCATATATATATATCAATATATGTATGTATAGGCCTTTTGTTGTCTCGAATGTATTTGATAAAATTCTTGAATAAACTTGATTAGAAATTTTGCATGTTTAGTCAATAAAATTAATCTCTTAGGTGTTTAATAGTCATATGAACTTGTTTTATATATTTGATTGACTTTTAATCACAATTGAGATATTATTTTTTATTAGGGATTAAAAAGATTATTGTCTAGAAATATAATTGATCTAAACTTGTGTTCAACACTAAAAAGTTAAGCATGTTTGATGATATTGTGATTAATTGCATTGCAGGCTAATAAGCAATTTGAAATTAGAAAATAGATTGTTGCATAATTAGTATAGGGTTAAGAGTATGGAAGTGTGATTAATCATTTTAGGAGTCTTTAACCATCTTTTGCAGGTTTGATGATTATTTAGTATTCATGATCATCTCTAGTTAGTCTTGATTCATTAACCTCATCCTACACCCGGTTAATCTCATTTGTTTCTTTAATCACTTAGAACTTTATAATTCACTTTAAAATTAAATTTAGTTTAGATTAAGTATTACATGCATTCCTAATGTGTTGTTTCATCTCAAGTATGAACTGGTTTTTTTTTTTTGAACTTTATGAATTTGCAGTCTTAATTCAATTTACTCAAATCCTACTATTGTGTCATTGTAGTAATTTATGAATTGATTCTTAAATTATGAATTGAGTAAATTGAATTAAGTAATTTATGAATTCTTAAATCTTATATATAATGAGAAACCAAACTCTCCATCTGACTGCCACCTGTCTTTTTTTTTTAATAAAAATGGTGGGCCTTCACTTATGTATGTTTGTAATCGAAAGGTAACCAAAATTGGCCTTGAATATTTGGAGCCCATTATCAAGCTTAATCCCATGAAGTCTTCTCCTTCCTACTGCGTCGATTGCCATTCTCTTCTGCATCTCTGTCACTCTCAATCTATTTTATTGCTTCCATGTCTCTCTAGATCTACCTGACCTTTAACCCATTGCCACTATCACCCGTGTTAAGGCTATGGAGCTCTTCGATAGCCGTGGCAATCTCACCGTTGAGGTTAATTTCTCCTGCTTTTTCGATCCATTCTCTGCGTTTTTAGATCACTCACTCTCAATCTATCTTCTTACTTCGTGTCTGTCTCGATCTACTCGACCTTAAAACCATGGTCACTATCACTGGTGTTAAGGCTAGGCAGATCTACAACAGCCATGGCAATCCCACCGTCGAGGTTAATTTCTTTTCGCTTTTCCGATCCATCTGATCGCTCTTGGCTCTCTACATTGTTTATTCGATGGGGATCTGTTTGTCTGATGTTAATTAGGAGCTACAGTCGCCTTGTGTTATTTGGGATTCCTTTTGAGCTTAGGTGAATGAGATTGTGTTCTGATCGTGAATAGAAGTATATATGTATGTTTGTTCCTTTATGTGGATCATACGTTTCATAATTTTTATGTGCCATTATGAAATTTTTGTATCATGTGGTTTTGTGTTCCTAATAATGTTTTTAACATTTACATCCCAAGTCAGGATTGATGAAGGAAAACATCTACGTTTCATAAGGTTTCAGATGATGTTGTTCTTGGTGCTTCCCCAACCAGAAGAAGAATGCAACCCGAAAATCATTGATAAATGACAGTTATGGATTAGGAGCTGCAGTGATAGCTAATGATACAGAAAGATGTGACCGCATAAGCCAGGTCAGTGCATGTTCCTTGAACCATTCAGATTCCTTCTAGGTCTTACACAATACCATCTTTTTGTGTGCAAAACACAATACCATCTAAAAACACAAATCAATACTCGGTTCTACTTTGTTAGGTCTTTGAAGCTGAGATTGTCTGGATCAACTGCTCACAGCCTTGCTTTACTCAAGCTCCATGGGATGTCAAACACAGTGGATTTGGACGCGAGTAAGGAGAATGGTACATCTCTTTTGTTTTCTGTCACAAATCTTTTTGTCAGAAAAGTTAAATCCTGATGGTTTCTACTGAACGAGTCTTGATTTTGGTTCGTTTCTTGTGTGTTCCGGGGACTCGATAACTACTTGAGTGTGAAGCAAGTGACTCTCTGTACTTGGTGTCAGTTTCGTCGCACCATCACTAAATCTAATTGCCATTGGGGAGAATGCCTGAATCAAAGTTTAGAATAAATCAGCTCATGCATTTTGTATCTCTCATTCTCTTTGGAACGTCAAACCAAGTTTTTTTAGTAATGTCTAAACTACATGTTAAACCTTAGATAGGAATCTAAGTAACCGATGCTTCTTTTAAATTGCAGTGTGATTCAGTTCTCTGCCACTGCATTTGGATATTACGCTCAAAGCCACAGCTGCTCAGGAGATCTTTGGCCACACATTGCAGTCCCTTCGAGGAATCAAGTACCTCTACAAGTAAGTAGTAACGGTTTAGCACATAGCAATCCTTATGATATATCGTTCTCATGTCTTATTGAAAAGTCGATATGGTATATATCTCAGGTACAACGTGTTCCAAATCGGGTTTGTTATCCTGGCTGGATTGACCTTTCTATATTACATTGCCTTAGTAAGTCCTATTTCATCTTTCATGTTACTCCCCAGATTTGTCTTCTGTATAAATGTGTGAAGAATGATATGTATTTATTCTCGGGTTTTGTAGGGATGGAGAATAAAAAAACCCAGCAGCCGTTTCCAGCTCTCTTCTTAATCTAAAATGTTTTCTTTGTTTATGATATCGGTTCTTCGATGTTGCCCTTCACCGGATTGAGTGCTGTCCATTTGTTTTCCGATCATACCACCACAAAATATAGATGGGAGGGCACATAAAAGAAAACAACGAAACAAATTGCAACTCCACCAATACCATAGGACCCCCGCGCATGCGCGGGGGTACAAAGTCACCTAGTTACTACAATGACACAATAGTAGGATTTGAGTAAATTGAATTAAGACTGCAAATTCTTACTATCACAATTATATATATATAAATATTAATTATATTTAATCTTAAAATAACTTAAATATCTAAATTTATAATAATAAACCAAGTTATTAGTTATTTAAACCAGTCGCATAAGTCTCAATCCCACCAACGCCCCTTAAAAATCATATGAAATGAAAACTCGTTTTACATAGAGCTGTATGTTCTTTGTCTTTTGATTAACCAAGTCATTCTTCTCCATTAGTAAGCCAGGTGGCACGTAAAGGATAAATCTAAACTCGACCACACCCTACAATAAAAGCATTATCAGTAAAATAGTGGATAAAGGTGGTGTCACCACTTTCAAAAGATGCAAGGCATAATCTGCTTCAGCTGTTTAATGCATATTTACTATTTCAATAGATGTTTTCCCTAGAACGTACCTCTGTTGTGAAGCGGGATGAATGCCAATGGGTCCAAGTACTCTTAGAAAGGTTTTATGTAAAACTCATTGTACTCATTTCTAGTCGCTTAGCTGAATTAAATATAAATAAACTCGTAAACTGATTATAATTTTGATTTATGAGTACTCATAATATACATCGAGCAGTCCTTACCCAAATTGGCTGCATCTCATTAGTAAGCTCTCAATCCCAATATATGTCGACAATCTTCTTGGTCTTCTCTTTTCTCTGTTATAAATAAAAATAACAGGAACTCTTAAGTCAACAATCCTTGCACATCTAGCTATTCTATGATTCTGAATTTCTGATCAAGATATTTATTTGATGCTGATCTAGACAATTCTAAGAATGGGTAAATAGAGGCAAGTATACCTCAGTGTGGTCAGCCTGGTTAACTTTTTTTACTCAGCTGAATCAGCATCAACTTCAACCTGTATAAGAGATAACCACATATAAAAAGCATGCCAATAATATAAGAATCTTAATTGTCTTCTGCGCATTTTCCCTTGGAGACTGAGCAACTTGGGAATTTATGTGATATTTAAGTTTAGATATATACCGACATGGAGACTTGCATGTAACGGCTGGAGTTGGAAGGATGGGGCAAAATGAATGAGACAGATGCAGATTTGAAACACAATAAGTTGAATTGAAAGGATTTTAAGAACCTTGGAGAATTTACCGCCCGAAGCAACATACACAATACATCCATCATCATTTCATGCTTTTAAAAGAATGCAATATATCATCCATCACATATCAAATGCTCCTATAGCACCATACTAACTAATATGCGAAGATGCAACCACACCCCCACGTGTGCGTGAGGATTCTGCTGATAGACTTGTCTATCATGTTGCTGTTGAAGAGTGAAGAATAATGAAGACTCGCTCTCAGCTAGAGGCTTTGCAGTTATCTGTCAAGACTGAAGAACAATGAGAGTCTAAGTATAAATAAGATTGTGATAAGAGTTTACCATTCATGCTTTGTATATTGTGGTAGATTGACGATATGAGTCTTTCTCTCTCAGTCGACATGAGACTGATGATTCAGATTGCAATCGAGATGAGATTGTAATCTGGAATCATATTGCAAAGCTACTGTTCTTGTATCATTCTTGTTCATTCAATCAAATCGATATCCCATTTTACAGAGATAGAGAGTTACAGATTCCTAAACTCTATCATTGGTGCGGTGAAACGGTTCGGATCTAACGCCTTGATGTTGCAATTGAGTGAATCGAGCAGTGAGAGAAGCAATCGCCTTAACTCGAGCGTTGTTGATGGTGCTACAGTGGTTCATGGAGGTTCAACGCAGAACTATTATTCGATTAAGGCGACGCTTGCTTCAATGGTGACGCAGCTGGAGAAGATGACGTCTCATCATAGCCGTAGTGATTTTCAATTGTTTGAGGAGACGATGACTTCACATAATAGCAAAGCTGATTATCACAAGAATCAATTGGGTGTTCATGATAATCATAAGAATCCTTTGGGAGTTCCTGATTATCAAAAGAATTGCTCAGAAGTTTCTGATTATCACAAGCTTCATTACGGTGGTTCACGAGGGAGCGAAGGTATTACGCGACGGAGAGAAGAGGTGCTTAAATCACATGAATCGACTGCAAAACTGGATATCATTGAAATTCCTGTGTTTCCTTATGTCGATTTGAACATGTGGATATATTGGATGGAAGAGTATTTTTCTCGAAAGCAACTCACCAATTTAGAGAAGTTACATATGGCTCATGGTTTCATTGTGGGAGAAGCTGAGCAGTATGTCCATCAAATCAGTTCGATGAAGCCGTTCCGAAGTTGGAAAGAGATGAAGGAAACATTGATCTTGAAGTTCGGTGAAGATGATGATCCAGAGAGGATTTTGTTGAGAGCCTATCAAGATCGCTGCATTGATTATCTCAAGACTGGTGGTCCATGGCAGCGATGTTGTCAATCTGCCAAAACTCAGAAGGTTGCACATCCATGTGATACAATTGGTGAGACATTGACTGCCGTAAACGAACAATTGGAGTCTGTGAACAGTGACTTACATGCAATCTCATCTTCTGCACCGCCACAAAATCATGGTCAGGTATTACTCTTGAACATGGAACAACACCGGAAAAATTCTCAGCTAGGGTATCGATCTGGTGATGTGAATGTTGCATATGGTGATAATCTGATTCAAGAAAGTGACTTACCCAAGTTTGATGGCACCAAACCTTGTCTCTGGATTTCAAAAGCAGAGATATATTTACACCACTTCAGTGATGAAGAGAAACTGGACATGGTTGTCATGTTCTTGGGAAGAGTTGTGTATAGCTGGTTCAGCAGAGAAATGCACAGAAAGAGATTCTTGGATTGGACTGAGTTTAAGTGCAGATTGCTGGCTAAATTTGGTCAGAAAGAAGTGGTTTCGACAACATAATCGATTCCTGTTATTGTTCAACAAGCAGAATTCATACTTAAGAAAGATTCAGAAGCTGCTAGTGATCATGAATCAAAAATGAAAGGGGAAATAGAAGCTAATGATTGTGTAGTGAAGACGGATTCCTTTCGGAGGCATGAATCGGTGAAGAGCTTGAATCTGGAGCATGAAGCCGTACATGAAATATGCTCACTATCACCAATTAAGGAAACGGTGCTGATTCAGCAAAACACATCAATCCAGAATACAATTGTGGTCCAAGAGAGGGAGTCCATTTTGATAAGGGAGCATGATTTGCAGAGCACAACAATTTCACATGTAGAAACAAGTTGTCTTCTACAACTCCAGCAAACTGAGAATTCAGTCCTTGAGGACAGTGTTGATATATATCGGGTTGGTGGCAATGAAACGATGCAGGTCACGAAGCCACTCAAATCAGTAAATGAGGACGAAGGTGTAACGAAGTCTCACATCGGATCTGATATTTCGCAACCTGCAATTTTTGATGCAACTTATGACCATTTGAGTTACAAGAATGAAGAGGATGTGAAGATATCTCATAATACGACTATTATTATGAAGCCTTCTTGTGTCCACCAAAGTGTTTTGATATGTGATCACACGCTTCAACGGGTTCCAAGTAAGAAGAAGAAGATGAAATGGCTCAAAACTTGGAAGTTCAAGTTCAAAGAGAAGCAATATAAACACATGAACAGAGTTAATATCCGGTGGGCAGAGAATCTGAGTACGAGATGGCTGTGTTGGTCGACGATGCGGAAGTCGTCTTTCAATGCGGCAGTGGCAGAGATGATGTTTATACTGGTTCATGATGGCTCACTCAAGGCTCTCACACCACAGAACTTGCCGTCATTCAAAGACAATTGCAGTATTCAGAGGCCTTGGCTTTATTCCATTGGACAGATTTTACATGAGTTTCGACAGTTTACGGTTGGTGTGGGAAACTTCAAAGTGAAGCATAAATGGAGGTTCAAGCAGTTAACTCAATCTTTTTTATTGGAGTTGGAACAGGCTACAAGCAACATAACAGCGTTGCAGCCATTTGAGTCTTGTCATGGGACTGCTCTCATCATTCTTTTCAGCTCAAGCTTGAGGGCAAGCTTAATTTCAAAGGGAGGAGTATACATGAGAATACCTATTGGCTGGTTGATAATGGATGTGATACTTGGGTTGTCTTCAACATCAATTGAACTGGTTCTTTTCGAGAAAAAGGTCAGAAGACAGAAGGAAAAGGATGAATCAAGTACACAGTGGCTGTTACAAGTTCTGATTCATCTATTTCTTAAGGGAAGAGGGGCCATGATGTTGATGAGTAACAGGAGACACCTACTACACATGATGATACACTATAAACAGCATTGGGCAAAGTGTTACAAATCTAGAATGTTCAAGTATAAAGAAATGTGGTTTGACATCATAGAAGAGGGTACAAAGGTGAATCTGAAGGTACAATTGTCTCACAACATGAAGTTGAACTCTATTAAAACAAAACAGATATATAGAGCTCTCTTTTGGTGTAATGTTGCTGAAGAAGATGTCTTAGCTCACACTGGACTGCAGCTTCAATGGCTTCTCAAATTTATAAGCTTGTGGGCAAGCTTATTCTTGTTGGGGGAAGTATTGATAGACTTGTCTATCATGTTGCTGTTGAAGAGTGAAGAATAATGAAGACTCGCTCTCAGCTAGAGGCTTTGCAGTTATCTGTCAAGACTGAAGAACAGTGAGAGTCTAAGTATAAATAAGATTGTGATAAGAGTTTACCATTCATGCTTTGTATATTGTGGTAGATTGACGATATGAGTCTTTCTCTCTCAGTCGACATGAGACTGATGATTCAGATTGCAATCGAGATGACATTGTAATCTGGAATCATATTGCAAAGCTACTGTTCTTGTATCATTCTTGTTCATTCAATCAAATCGATATCCCATTTTACGGAGATAGAGAGTTACAGATTCCTAAACTCTATCATCTGCACATTCCGTGACGACGTTACTTGCTGCAGGTAGCTACAAGAGGCATCTCTGCAAGGCTTAGTAACTTACTCCATGCACCCTGGATATAGCAAAATGCGTTTTCAGATGTTACTCATTCCGGTGTACAGAGGGAATACTTCTAAGCATCCATTTGCCAGTACTGTTAAATATTTCTTTTTTCAGAAACATTGCCTGAAGGATTCTTAAACACACATACCAAACATGTGACAGCCATGAAACTACACTTTCTTGGAGCGGCAAGAACTTATTCATACTAACCTGATGGATGCCACCGAGATCATCACATCATTATTTTCCAGAAGCGCTGTGTAAAACCCATCAAAGTCTAAGCGGGAAATTTTTTTGACCTTTAAGTGCAACAAAAGATTAAAAAAGGTAAGATAGACCGTTAAATATAAAAAAGCAGAAACGAATGTACAATATTAACACACATAAACCAACGGGTGCAGGCAAATGACATAAGGACGTTATATAGCACATGAGGTATCATGTCAATACAATTTCTTGCATCTACCATAGAGAAAAAGGCATTCCTCCATAATTGATAAAGCAACAACTAATTTCGAATTGCATTCAGCCCTAAGTGCCAATCTTTGGGCAGAATGAACCTGTCCATCTTCTTGAAAACATTTCAATTTTGTCTAAGACAGACCATCAACATTAGGATATACGACCCCAACACGAGAACTGAGACCAGTGTGCACCTGCATTACATCTATTTATTAAGAAACTTGATATTTGCTAACTTACGACGTGTAGCGGCTAAGTGCAGAGGTAGAGGTAGAGGTGCTCCAAGGGGGCGGGCAGGATTCTCTAGAGGTTGAGGGAGAGGATACTAATCGGTAGACTTTGCTTGTAATTTCGCTTTTATCTTGGATGATGAAAAATGCTTCTAAGAGCCATGCTGATCGATACTGCTTCCAAATCCCTAAAGAACCGATATGTATATCCGAAAATGAAAAAAAATCTTTGGCTTGAAAGTAACCGCAGTAAAGAAAAGTTTTTTTTTTATAGAAAACACTTCACCTGGATCACAAAAGACAGACCTGATATGCTCTTGTCGTGCTCGTTAAGCAAAGATTCGGTTCCAAACATCACTCCTCTTCCAGTAGCCGCTTCTCCACCTATTGTTCCACCAAGATCCTGCTCAGAATCATCATTACCAGTCAGATTAAAAATATCAGTGAATTAGCAAAACAAAAACGTGAATACTACTACTTACAATGGGTTTCCCAGTCACAATTGCAGGAGAGCTTCCATGGAACTTAGAGTACTCTTCAAGAATCCAAGCCATTATCTGCAAATTAACCAAGAAAAAGATTGAAGATGACTTAAAAAAAAGTTTACCGAAACCTTTTTTAAGAGTTTACAAAACCTTAGAACCAGTGCCCATATATGGAGCTGGAACATCTGTGTAAATCCCAATGAGATCATGAATCTTCTGAGTAAAAACTCGACTCAATCGCTCGAGCTCGGGGATGTTGAGCTTGCTCGGGTCACAAACAATTCCTCCTTTGGCTCCTCCGTGTGGATTCTTAGCCACTGATGTTTTCCATGTAATGAGCTGAGCCAATGCGTTCATTTCGTCCGGTTGAACCTGCAGGAGGATAACCTATAACCGGATTCAAATCATAGCAGACTGAATTGACTGGTTTAGAAGAGAAAATTGCTGACATGATAAGAGAATAAACTTTATATGTTTCTTTGAATCTCGAATAAATTTTTGCAAATCGTACACGGTTAAACATCCTTATATCTTCATTTGTCACACCCTTAAAGATTTCGCGCGAGTCTCAATCTTAAGTAAAACAGAAATTTCAGAGCCTAGTTACGAAATCTCGATTGCTAAATCGTTAAAGCGTACCGCTTTGGTATGGTAGACGTTAAATTTCTCGAGGGCGGACGAATCGAGATCGGCCTCAGCATCGTTGGACGGTTGAATCTTGGCGAAATACACATATCTAGAGATTGATGAGTTTTCCGATTTCGTGATGGCAGATTAATCTCTCCGGAAACAATCAGATTTCTGGGAAGCTTGCGATGGTTTAAGGCAATCATTTTTGATCGGAGAACGATAGCTCGATCGGGGAACGTTAGGAATGGAGGAGGCGAGGAGGGTCGAAAGAGATGACATCTGAATCGTGAGGGGAAGATCGTGCTTTTCTGGGTTAGTGACTGGACCATAATAAATTCCTTTTTAGACCATTTTAAATAAAAAACGACACGAATTTGTTTGAAAAATAAATAAATATGTGCCAAGTAGATTAAGTGAGCAGTGCTGATGTGGCGCTCTAATATGAAAGTAAATTTATCTATTACTCTTCTGTTTTTTATTACTTGTTGTTTTAGGTTCAAACACACAAATTAAGAAAACATTTAATTTTTATTTTTCCTAAACAAAAACATCATTAATTATTCACTTAAATACAATTCAACCAATGATAAAACAAACTGCAAAATACAAATAGTCATAAAACTTAAAAAGTTAATAAATTTTACATTAAAAATCGAAAATTATCTAATTTAAAACAAAACAAAATGTCTAAAACGTCAAATAATTTAAAACGGAAGAAGTATTATATACTAGTAACTCCGTACATTGTACGGGCTAATGTTTATAAATTTGACATAAACTATTATTTGATAGCAAAATACATGTTAGAATTATTTTAAATAAACAGTGGAATAATATAGCTATTATTTTTGGTTAATATTTTTTTTGTTTAAATACACATTTGTTTAGAAAGAGTCTCCTCTTTTTAATATAATTTGGGAATTGGAGTAAAGTTTGTCGTGGTTCTATTCTTCAATTAAACGTTGACATCAATAGTTTAAATTATTGACCATAGCAGACCATCCTTAATTTTTAAAGTCAACATGTATTAACGCTATATATTATTTATAAAAAAATATATTATTACTACTATTACTCAATCTTTAAATCTACGTTTATACTCTAAATTATAGCTAAATGTGAAAATATAAAAATAAACTAAACTAACATTAGAAAAAATATAATAATCTGTTAGGTTAAGAAACATCATTATGTTAAACGTCCAAGACAATATTTATTAGGAATGGTTTTGATAAATAAAGAATATTAGGTTCATAGATATTTTGTGGTAAAATTAACAATATTGTCATATAACTACGACTCACTAAATCACCAATTTCTTTTTTTTTTGGGGTCAAAAGTTACTAATTATCTAATAATATTTTGATGAAAGAATGTAATTAAAACTTTCACATCTGGCTCATCTTTTTCCTATCTCTAGAGAGTCAAGACGAACAAATAACATTATCTTGATCGCTACCTTAAGTCCGATATTTTATGACCATTATTTTACAGAAATATGCTTTTTGTCAGTAGTATAATGACAATTTTACAATTGCGCATCTGCAAAAAATCTGATATATTTATGTGTTATGTTTGATGCACTATTTGCCAAGTTGTATGTTATTTTGTTATACACATGTTATTTTTTAAGTCTATCACAACTTTAGTTTTAACTTAATATAAAATTTTACATATGATACTTATATCTAATAAATTTACATAATATTTTTAATATTTTTATTAAATTTATAGTAAAGATTACGGTTTATCGACTTATCATGTTTGAATTTTTCTTATCATGTTTGATTATCTAACATTTTTTAAAGGTATTTATTTAATAACCTAAAAATTAACCCATATTTTTATTTTGATAGTTTGTTTGACTTTTAAGATTACAATTTACAATTTTACTTTGCTTTTATCTAAAAAGGAATAATTTATTGATTTATTTTAAGGGTTTGGGAAAAATTGTTTCATCTAATTTTTTTTTTAATGATACTTGTCGGTAATGAATTACATATTACTCAAAACGATAATAAAACATGTTTTGAGTTGCTGCACAAAAAAAAAATATAAAGAAACTTGCCGCGTATCAAAATTGAAATTTAAAGAGAGAGATAAAAGGATTTGCTCAAAAAAAAAAAGAGATGAAAGGATGTGTTGTTTTACTTCGTTGAGCAAATGAAGCTCATAGAAAAATTGGTTTGAAGTTTGCACAAAAAAAGAGAGAATTGTTTTACTTAATCTAAATAAATTTGTGATGAACTGATTTCAAGGTTCATTTCATTTATGTTATAAATTGTTTATGTGAAAGATGTGGAGATCGTGGTAAGAAGGGTTTGTAAAGAAATCTGTTGATGATATTATTTTAAGGTTCATTTAAATTAGAACTTAAATAGTCTACATGAAAAAGGAGATCGTGGCTTTGAGGTAACGGTTTAGAGACCAAACGGATAAAATTTAAATTTACTGTTCATGCATTTTAATTTTGTTTTTAAGTTAATCTTGAAACACAAACCATGTGGCATAAAAAAGAGTTGAAGCTAGAGATGACGACGACCAAAGAATCACACATCTAAAAAATACGACTGGGATTTTAAAAGAGAACTAGATTTTGACCCGCACTAAGTGCGGGATATTAATGCGAAATATTAGTTACATAATTTTTTGAAATTGTTTTTATATGTTTTATAGTATTTTTTATTTTAATTATTTAAGTTTTCTGAGTATGAAATTTTATCTTGTTTTCTAAGTGTGAAAATAAGTTTGGAGCTTTTAATTTATTTAATAAATCTTTTTATCATTTTTTTTCATAATAATGTTTATTTTAATTATTTGGTCATATAGAAGTTCATATATTTTTTAACAGCCAAACTTTATTAATTAGGAGAATCATTGATTACAAATTGTTTAAGAAATTGAAGAAGTTCATATTTTTTTTATTATTATAATTTTCCCAATTATGTTAAACCACATTCACTATTTTTAATCTCTAACTAATTAATTTTAGAAAATATGTCTTTAAAATGGTTTACTATTTTGTACTTATAAAACATAAATTTTAATTAAAAAAATTCTTGGGTCTATATACGGTTGAGAGTTTGTAACTGAATATGAAATCCGACATAAACAGATTCGAAAAACATGAATCATATCCGATCTGGTTCTATAAAAATATTGGAACATTGAAGTTTAAGTTTAGGTATATTGGATATCAGGTAAAATCCAATCCGAACCAAAATCTGAACGTATATCCCACCAAATTTTTCAACCAATTTTGGATAATTTCGATAATCTCTAGTAATTTTGGATAGTTTAAGTAAATTTTATTGAGATTTTTGAATAATTCGTATAATTTGGAAAATTTTGAAATCTTTATGAATGTTTTTTTAGTTTCTCATATAACTCTTAGTAATTTTGGAAACCCGAATTTGAACTCAACCCATAACAAATCGAACCAAATCCGACTCGAAATTATAAATATCGAACATGTTTTACAATTGTAAACCCGAAAATACAAAAAATCGAAAGAAACAAACAAAACCCGTACGGATATCCAAATATCCAAGTCTAATTCTAAATATTTTTTTGTATGAAAATTATATTCTTTCTAAAGACATCATTTACTATCTATTTTTGGATTTCTAATTTAATTTTAGTTTAGAAGAGTAAACTATTATTTTATTAAATTTTGAAATTATTAGTTTACAGTTTTAAGTTTCAGACTACAAAAATTAGTTATATGTGACAAAAAATCATCTCACAATTATTAAAATATTTATTAATTTAGTAATAATATTATTAGTTACCTTTGACAAAAAAAAATCACATTTGAAGTCCAAATTTAAAATTCAGAACATTAGTACTGCTAATGATATTTTGTTCTCGGCCCATATTAGAATTGCTGTCCATAGTAAAATGTTGACATTGAAACTCAGATTCGAAATTTCAACAACAAAATAAACAAATATTTATACATTTGTTTGTGTAAGAAAAAAATAATAATAAAGTATCGTCATTTTCCCCTTCCTTTTCAGATCGAGATCTGATTCCATGGCTGATAATCATTCAAGCGGTTAAAATCGAGCTCGTATGATGTTATCATCTAATCGTTCATGCTTGGCTACACTCGTTCTTGTCCGAGTGAACGAACGATCCCACCAAAGATACTGAGAGAGAGAGAGAGAGAGAGAGAGAGAGAGAGAGAGAGAGAGAGAGAGAGAGAGAGAGAGAGAGAGAGAGAGAGAGAGAGAGAGAGAGAGAGAGAGGTTGACTGAGTGTGAAAATCTGAAAGAATTTGAAAGCTCGATTGCTAAATAGATGCATCGAAGATGAGTACAACGAAGTTTTGTCAGGAACGGTAAAAATGAATATGTACTTTCCTCGTTTATACGATTTTCTTCAAAATTTTTATTTTGAGTTTTCTTCATTTAGTTTGTCTGAGTTTAAGAGAGAAATAAAGATAAAGTTTTCTTTGTTGTAGGTGAAAACTACGATTCTCTTCAAGACCCTGACTTAATGAGGTCAAATTGGGTATGTTAGCTTGGATAATTATATATCTAAATCCTTGAAGAGTGGCGTTTACATATGTTTTTCTTGTTACTCTTGTTGGCTTTTGTAGATTTTAGCTCAAAATTAACCCTTGACAATTTGTTTTGTTTTTAATCTTCTGAAACCTCACATTTGTACGCTTGATTTGTAATAGTACTAATTAACCAAATTAATCAAATCTAACAGTTTTCGAGTCAAGAAAACTATGTAAGAGTCAACATATTGGACTTGAAAACACATAGAATTTATATTTTGTACCTCGTAGGCTAAATAAAAAGCTGAATCTGTTTGTTTGATTAATAACTTAGTTTGATTTCTTTCTGTATATTTGCAGAAGAACAACTGGAAGAATTTCTTCGCCCACTTAGGCCCTGGTTTTCTTGTTTCGATCGCATAAATTGATCCTGGAAACTGTAAGATCATAGAGCACATTTCACTATGTTAAATAAAATCTCAGTAATTATAGATGATTTACCGAAACACACTTTTCTCTAATCGAATATCTGTTTGTGCTTATTTTCATAATCGGTTTCATTCTATAGTTTCTGGACAGATTTTCTAAACATCCTCTTTAGCATACCGGTGTGAATTGGTGTTCTTTTGACTGGCTTAAGTACACTGATGCTTCTCGCACTTCAAGAATACATGGTATTCTTTTTGACTATCTTTGAAAGCTTTGATTTTTACGGTTGTGTGTTTGGTCAACTCATGTGATGTTTTCTTTGTGTGTGGGAGATTTCAGAAAGCTGGTGTTATTGATTGCATTTCTAGTGTTCACAATTGCTATATGCTTCTTCGTTGAGCTCTACTACTCAAAGCCAGACCCATGAGAAGTCCTACATGGTCTCTTTGTTCCACAACTCAAAGGAAATGACTGGTCTTGCAATCTCTTTGCTTGAAGGAATGGTTATGCCGTAAACTCACTTTCTTCACCCATCTTCATAAGAACTTTTTTTTAAAAGAAAATCTTATGCAACCTTCACTTTTCCACATGCACAATCTCTTACTCCACTCTGCCTTGGTTCTCTCCAGGAAAATCCCACGTTCAGCCACTGCATCAAGGAGGCTTGCAGCTTTACTTGATAGAAAGCAGATTGGCTCTAATGGTGGACTTTCTCATACGTCTTTGTGATATCAGTAGGTGGTGCTGTTTGTAAATGAGAAAGGTTAGTAAAAAAAAAATGTTAGTATTTTGCAATAATATAACTCATTCTAGGTTCACGATACATAAGGTGGCTCTAATGGTGGCGTTGCATGTTGCATGAATTAAGGCCTGTTAAAAAAGTTTTATTAACCAAAAACGTCAGCCATGTATTGCATCAAAACCCTATCACGTTGTAGCAAATATATTGTAACAAATACTTACTGTATCATCTGCTAATATCACATTTGCAAGGTTAGTAAAACCATTGATTTTATTGGTAAGAATCGACATTTTCTGTAGAAGTCGAGTTTATGTGAAGAGTGAATGAAAAGAATGATTGACAGAACGCTTATTTATAGAGTATAGAAGATCTAGGGTTGAGTATATATTACGAATATACAACTTATACGCTACCAATAAAAAATCAAATATTCTACTTAGATTTTCTATCCGAATATGCTGCTAATATGCTTGTGATTCAAGCTATGATATTCCTTGATTTGATTATGTATTGCATTGATTTTGTGTCTAGATACATTTCGGTTTAGGTTGGTAGTTTAGGAGAGTAAAAAGATTGGTAGTTTAAATCGGAAAGATTGATAGTTTACGGAAATCAGTTTAGGTTGGTAGGTTGAACAATATCTTGTATATATATATTGATAGATTTAAATCGGATATGTCTTGTAAAGTTAGGAGATTCTTGTTAAGTTTTGAATCATTCAAGTTTCGAATTAGTCAAGTTTTGCATATCTTAATATTCGAGATATTAAATTTTATTGTTTGTTTAGAAAATCTTTCTTGTTGAAATTGTTTATGTATTGTAAGTCAAGTTGTCTTGATACATTGATGAGGTTGATGTAAAAGCTAATCCGATTAGATTTGTTATGAATTATAGGAAGATGGTTATTCTCATTTATGCTAAATCTTAGTATACGGTTTGTCAAAGCCGGTTTATTTTATAAATCACTAATTTGGTGTATGGCGTTGATGTAAAAGCTAATCCAATTTCAAAATTTTAATCTAGGTGTGCATAAAAATGGAAATCAAGGCCATAAGACATATATCCAAGAAAGGAGATTGTGTATTTGATGTCTCACCGGTTAATGAAAAATAATGGTCATTACGTAAGGTTGAATCAAATAGGTGATGTAGTGGTTTATTTTGTCGATTGGTATACATTTGGTGTATGCTAAGTTTTGTCATATTTATGACGGTTATTAAACAAAATGGAAAATGGTAAGTTTAAATAGAATGTGGTGTAGCACTGGTTAGGATTGGTTAGCAAACCAATATAATTTCGGGTGATTTGATTTTGTCGACTGGTATACATTTGGTGTATCATGTATGGTAATTTTTGTCATATTTATTACCGGTTATTAAACAAAATGGAAAATGGTAAGTTTAAATAGAAAGTGGTGCAGCACTGGTTAGGATTGGTTAGCAAACCAATATAATTTCGTGTGAATTGATTTTAAATGACTAAAAGCACCTTAATGACACGCCAAAATAATTGAATGTAAGCGATGGCATTGCTTGTAATTAAGTCAAAAAGTTTGGGTATTTTTTGTTTTGTACTTCTGCTTTAATAATATAGATATCCATGAAATAACATATAATTTAATTTACGCAATAGGAAAATGAAATGTTTATATTAAAAAAAAAGAATGAAAGGAACTATATGAATTTCACTTTGTTGAAGCCGCTTTCACATTCATCATCATCTCTCATTTCTCTGTCTTCTTCGTTTTTCCCCTAAAATCCCCCAAAATTCATGATTGTCTTTTAGAACCCTAATTTCCCCCAAAAGAACAGACAAAGGGTAAGTAGCACAAAATTAAAGTTAAACCAGGAAATCACCATTGTGGGACAGACCTTAGATGCCGATGGTGAAGATTTATTTCTGACTGAGAACAAAAAGAAGGAAATCTGGAGGCTATATCCTATATATGAGATCATGGGTTCTCAACCAAGGATCAATCATCAATTAGCAACTCATCATAATAGACAAATTTTTTTAACCAAAATGAAATACACAATCACTCTTGAAATTTAAAACCCCCTCTAGAATATGAACGAAAATAAACCCAAAATATCAATAAATAAAAATACCATTTTCACCAGAGATTATATTAGATCAGAAAATTTCTGCTTGCGTTTGGATCTAAACGCATGGGGTTCCTCCTAGAACAGAGACAATCGTTCACAAACTCCAATGCTTGTATGTAACTTACGCAAGGAACAGGCGAATTCTGCAACTTGAAAACCCAGAAATTATTCTAATAAAAAAATGTGATTTATTCAAATGGAAGTATGAGAAGCTTAGACCGTGTACATTGATGAACCCATCTTGGGGTTCTTAAGAATTTTTTAATAATTTTTTAATTAGTTTTAAATAGTTAAGAACCCTATATTGTTTTGGTAATCCATTGATGAACCCTTAAGTGGGGTTCTTGACAAATTTTTTTATATTTATTGTAATATTAATTGGTTGGTAGGAACTTGCCAAGAAGATCATGGGATAGTAATAATAATTGGCTTAAGTAGTGCTCTTACAAAGATTTAGATTTCATCAACAATACAGACTCACTCTACATATAGTCTTTTGAGTATAATGAAGACTGACTGAATGAGAGACAAGAATAAACAGTAACGAAGGGGGAATGTATTGTTTATTCCACACAGATAAGAATTAGAAACCGATATGTTTGAATAAGATAGACAAAAAGAGCAGCCACTCATGGGTACATTTTGCTACATAAACCAGAACAGACATGAGAGCAGAGAGATACTCACTTTTTGTTCCAACCATGCAGATACAGATATGTGTATCACTTAACACCGCAGACCAAAAGCTCTGAGCAGAATGAAATAGCAACTATAATATATCATAGGAAAGAGGTCTCACGAGATAATGAACAAAGTACTTCCACTCCTTTTTGCGAAGCTCGACTTTCTGAATCTCTTATCGAATGTGAATGTAATATATCAGGTCTGGCCACATTGAAACACTGCAATTTTAGAGAGGAAAAGAAACTGTAAACATCTATTGCGGCTAAGCATTTTCAGGTCATTTCGCAAGTTTCATGAATCCAGTACAGAAAGCACAGACGAGAGATAACAATCAATCTAGCTTGCTTTACAATCTAAACTTGATATACAAATATACAATCATCACCAAGTATAAGTAAAACCAGATATAAAACACACACAACGTTTAGGAACATGAACACAAAAGTCCAGGTTTTTTAAAGCTAAGAGATGGTGCACCAGAAAAGCTAAGTACAAGTGAATTAACATATGGATAAACAAAGATATAGCAAAAGATTCGAGCTTTGCAATAGGAAAAGAGTTGATTTCAATCCTGAATTCATAATCCAAACAAAAGAAAAGAAAATCAGATGAAGAGATGTGTACCTACGATGGATTAACGAAACCCGAGTCTCTATACGAACAAGATGCTAATAACAGATGGAGATGGCAAGAGTCGAGCCATTATTCCATTTTGGGGATACCATGAATCACGAAATACCCAATTGGAAACCCTAATTCTCAAATCCCCGCCTGAGAAATCCGCAACCTTGTAAGAAACAAAAACTCAGATTGAAGAAAACACAAAGCTCTCGACTTTCGATCCAGCAAGCAAAACCCGAAACCGATACAAATCTGGAGCTGGAAAGAGAACAATCAACGAGCTGGAGCTGGGATTAGGTCGGTAAAATCATAAGACCATGGTTGATCAATCCAGCTAGAACACCAAGCTCAAAGCTTGAGCGGAAGCTTTCGACAACGCCATGAAACACAACTCCAATGAGGAACCCTGTATTCACATATTCAACACGAAAAAAGAGCCAATCAATATGTACCAATCACGTGATGACACGTGTTAAGAACCGAGTCCTTAATAGCTCTTAGCCAAGGGCCGGTTCTTGTGGTTTATCAATTTTCTGATTTTTTTTTAATTAGTTATGCCTATAAAAACGTGTCTAAAACCTGCTTAGGATCACAAATGCACATGGTCTTAGAATCCTTCAAGCAAAAAAAATTAGTAGATTCAAACCTGGTAGAGCAGAAATCGTAAGCCCCTCTTTTGGTCTGTTTTTTCTACAGTGAACTTTCTGCAACTTTTTCTTTAATTTGTTTTTAAAAAGAAATGTTAAATAGAAATCGTGAGATCGGTTTTGTTTTGTGAACTAAGAGGAGAACGTGGAAGTTGGAATTGTGAGATTTTATTTTTAACAAAAAATACAGGTCGACATATCACTTCAGAGATGAATCCAATATTATTAGTTAATTTGTGCTTTTTCTTCTTTTTCAATTAATAAAATGTCAAAAATTGTGGTGAAGACACCTCATCAAAATCTGATGTGTCAAATGGAGATAGCCTCACTTTTTCTCTCTCATGACTTATGATTTATATAATAAAAATATATTAGGAGAGAATCCGCTCAAATGCGCAGATTTTGTTTTATTATTTAAATATTTAATATATTTTTGAATATTAATATTTTTATATATCTTTATTTACAGATTTGTAATTTTTTTATGATCATAATAATTTGAAGAAAATAACATGCGCCCATATGCAATATTACTTTAAATTATATGTTTTACAATTTTTACTTATCGATTTTCATGAATTTTTTTTTTTTTTGAATTTTTATTTCCTTCAACCTTCTTATTATTTTCTTATAATTTTCATACATTAATTAAAATATATGTACTTGTTACATTTTCATTCGTTCATATCCTAATATTATAATAATATTTTAATATAGTTTATCATTTTGAATTTCGTTAAGTTATGAATATATTTCATTGATTTCATTTAATTTCTTATTTTAATATAATTTATTTGCTTCTATTATCATATTTTCTCCTTTTATCATATTTTCATTATATTTCTAATAATTATCATTTTAATTAGTTATTAATTTTTTGTTATATGGTTTTTTCTTCTAATTTTTCATTTATTTTTAAAAAAAAAAAATCATAACTGCATATTTATTTTTAGTTTTATAATTTGGTATTTTCATTTATATTAATATTTAATTATATTCGAAATTAAATTTCAATTTTGATTTAGTTTATATTTATCTTTAGTGATTTTAAATGATTATATTTAAATTAAATAATTTATTATGGATTTATTTGATTTAATGATGATGTGAAAATTATTACTTACGTGGAGCAATAAGGGAAAGGATGACATGTCAACGCTGGAGAGCTTCTCTTTTAAACATTATATATAGGATGATTAGTTTTAATTTTATTTAATTAAATAATTAAAATTTTGTTTAAAAGAAAAATTAAACTAATTAAAATAACACTTGGTTTATGGATATCGTAATGAGATGCTTGGGTTTCTAATTTGAGATATTTGGGGTTCTTAGGGCGACTCCAACGCAACGACAAATCAGCAAATATGCAATTTTTTTCACTCCAACCCAACGGCATATGGTACGCCAATTTTTTTTTTTTTGCTGTTTTATGAAAAGTACTGCAACAAATTTGGTGTGGTACTGTTCATAAAACACTAAAATAATAATAATATTTAATTCTTGTTTTTAGTTTAAAATATACTTAAATTGATATTTAGTAATTGATTATACATTATTAATATGGTTATTTTTTTATTTTCGAATGATTAATAGTTTATTTTAATGATATAAAATTTTATTTGTAACTTGTAAAGAAAATTAATGTTAAAATATATTAATAAAAAACTAATTATAAAAAATAAATGACATATTAAAGATCAATTAAAATATTACTTGATCAATTGTAATTTTATATTTTACTTATAATTATGTTGTTATAAAATAATAATTATTTATTAAAACTATTAAAAATAAATAAAATTAAATTTAATAATATAATAATAAAAAATAATATTTTTGGTGTGAGATTTGGTGTGTGTGGTTGGAGATGAAAAACATATTGTAACACCAACACACTAAATTTGATGTTTTTTCAACACCAAATTTGGTGTATAGGTTAGAGATGCTCTTATGGAGAACCTCTTCTCTTTCTCTTTCATGTTAAAATGTCCAATTAAGATATCTTAGTTGAAAATGCTTTAATTATTAACCACAGACCCATGATGACTCTCCGCTTTTAAAGACTTTCTATTTCGGAGTTCTTTTGTGTTTCATCACGTTTGAATCAATGAATGTAATATAATTTCGATCAACTAAAAATAAATCATGTTAGGAGACAAATATGTTTTTTTTGTTCTTCGTAAGTTCGCATGCACTTCGTGTGATTACTAATGAGAAGGTGCAAACTTTTACGAGAGTTCAAATCCCGTTATTAAGTGTATACCATAAGGGTTTGAATGATACTTCAATTCATCTGCGGTGTGATGATCCTAATCATAATTTACTACTAAATGATTATGATGCGATTCACCAATTTTTATAAAGTGATTAATTCTTTACAAATTGTGCATAATTCCAATCGTACCAAAAAGTTGCGGTGTGGTGTGATTAAATATTTTATTTTTATTTTACATAAATTTAGTTTTGGTTGTTAACATGATTTTGCGATTTTTACGTGAAAACAGATTTTGTAATTTTTTCTGGGAAAACAAAATTTACGATTTTCAGTGGAAGCGGGATTTGCAGTTTTTTTGGCGAAAAACGAGAATTACAATTTCGGCGAAAAACGAAGTTTGCGGTTTTCGATCGAAAAAATCGAGATTTGTGATTTTTGGCGGAAATTGAGATTCAAGATTTTTGACGAAAAACATGATTTGTGATTTTTGACGTAAAAACGAGATTTGCAGTTTCCGACGGAAAAACATGATTTGTGGTTCCTACGGGAAAACAAGATTAAGATTTTTGGCGGAAAAATATTGATATAGCCCCTGAGCAGAAGCTTGAGTGATGGACTGATGGAGATCGAACCACTGGCTTAAGAGCTCTCTTGGTTTGATCAACTTGGATGGATGGTGAGTAGAGATGGGATTGTTCCTGCTGGCTTAATAGCTCTCTCAGAAGCAATCAATGGATGGACTGGATTGAGGTCGCCACAAGATCCTATGAGTCTGAATCTTGATAAGACAAAAGCCTTCTCTTTGTTTGAATCACACAAAACAAGAGAGAAAACAAGGTTGCGGTTTCTTTGCTTGAAGAAAACACTCGGTGTACTTTGTTGATTTAGGGTAAACGATACACGGCTGTGAGAGGGGACTTTATAAACAGTCCAAACAACTATGTCCTTCTAGGGAACTTGAAGCAAATAAAACATAAAAGGAAAATACTGACTCGATTTGGACCTAATGAAATAAAGACTACAACGACTACTTTTATGATTGAAACTACTAAGGGAAACAAAGAATTAATCCTGCAAAACAAAGAAACAACGGTCATATAATGTGTATAAATGAAACTCATACCTTAGCTTATGTTTGGTATGTCCTTGGCCGTTGAACAGAAGCCTTCTTCACTCGTAGCATTCTGGCCTCGACAGCTTGAGCTAGTGTCGATGCTACTTCCTGAGTTAGTGTCGATGTTACTTCCTGAGCTAGTTGTGATGCTACATATGGTTAGCCCTTTTTGAGCTGAGTTGAATAGTGTTGGGCTGTCCATCCTGATGATGACTTTTTCTTGCTCTTGGTCAGTAGCTTGATTCAGTAGACTTTGCACAGCTTCATTGACTTGGTTCCTCAAAGCCTTTGTTGTTGATCTTGTCAATGGACCTTTCCTTATGATGGGCATTGAATCTTCTGCTTCTGGTTCTATGACCTCATCATTCCCTCCCCCTTGAGGAGGTTCTAACCTCAGAACTGATTGACCTGCATCATAAGGAGCTAAATTAAAAACATTGAATGTTGGAAAAATATTTAACTCACCTGGCAGCTCTATGCGTTGTTGTTGATCTTATCCAAGACTCGGAATGGTCCATCTCCCCTTGGTGTTAGCTTTGACTTCCTCTGATTGGGAAACCGTTCTTGCCTCATGTGTAGCTAGACCCAGTCTCCTGGTTCAAATATCACCTCCTTTCTTCCATGGTTAGCTTTCTGCCTATGCTTCTAGGGTTTTCTTCTCTACATTCTCCTTAAGTCTTTGGTGAAGCTTCTTGATAAAGTCTGCTTTTGCTTCTCCTTCTGTACTTGTATAGATAGCTTGAGGCAAAGGGGTAAGGTCTAAAGGATCTAAAGGATTAAACCCATACACAACTTCAAAAGGAGAGTGGTTGGTAATAGAATGCGCTTATCATGATTATAGACAAATTCAATGAATGGCAAGCAAGATAACCAGTTCACTATATTCTTACCAACCGTGGCTCTTAGGAGTGTTGAGAGAGTCCGGTTTAATACCCCAGTTTGTCCATCTGTTTGGGGATGACAAGTGGTGGAATAGAGCAGATTGGTGCCCAAACTCCTCCAAAGTACCCTCCAAAAGTGGCTCAAGAACTTTGTGTCCCTGTCTGAAACAATAGTTCTTGGAATTCCATGCAACTTGACCACTTCCTTAAAGAATAGATCAGCTATCTGCACAACATCATTAGTCTTGTTGCAAGCAATGAAATGAGCCATTTTAGAAAACCTATCAACAACTACAAAGATGGAGTCCTTGTGTTGATCTTGGGTAATCCTAAAACAAAATCCATTGAAATGTCCACCTATGGTGTGTTAGGAATTGGTAAAGGCATATATAAACCATGTGGATGTAACCTGGACTTGGCATTTAGGCATGTGATGCATTTGGCACAAAACCTCTCCACATCTCTCTTCAAGTGTGGCCAAAAGAAATGCTCCTTCAAGACACTATAAGTCTTGTCTCTGCCGAAATGCCCCATCAAACCTCCTCCATGATATTTGATGTGAGATGGAGAGGCGTGGTGATTGATGGTAGAGTGAGAGATGAACGGATGGGACAGAGCTGCTGGCCGAAGGCACTCTCAGCTTGGTCGGTGGATGATCGGTGATGGTCTAGGAACTAGAGAGCAGTAAGAGCACTAAGAACAATCTGAAGAGCAAGCAAAACCAAGAGATGTCGTTCTTCCAAAGGGGCAGCCACGCTGAGGAGAGAAGGAGATCACCTATTCTTAGGGTTTTCTTAGTTTAATCTTGCGTAACTTTCATTAAACAAAAAGAGAGTGTTTTAAACAACTTGCAACTAAAAGCAAATGGGCCAAAACACTTGGGCCACGAAAATATCAAACAAAAACAAGATAAATAAGACTTAAAACGAGAAAGGAAAGTCTTGGTCGAAATAGAGAAGAGGCTGGTTTGTCTCTCTAATGAATGGGCCTCGGATCACCTCGTTAAAAACCTTGTGAAGAAAACCCATCTGGGATAAAACTTCACAAGAGAAAAAGAGTATGATCTTTATCCCAGAGGCAGACCGGTCAAAAAATCATCTGGCTCGATGCAGAAGATCATAGTCGGTTCGTGCGTCCGGAGTATGGGCCAGGGTGTGGTCTGCTCAAATGGGCCTTCAGCTTCGGTATGGATCATCCTCCGGGCCAACTGGTTCAGGGCAGGTTGTCCTTGATCGATATGGCCTAGCTGGGTCGTGATGTCTTCTAGGCTTGTCCTCTAGATCAGCTGCTCCATGGCATTGTTGAATTCGGCATGTATCTGTCGCTGTCCCGAACGCGTCCTTGGTACATATCGCATGGTCGGGAACAGGTCGGTCAGCTTCTTGGTAGAGCCTGGTCCGTCTTGTTCGTCCAACTCAGTGTCGGCCAAGCTGATGTCCTCATCATTCCCTCCCTCTTGAAGAGGTTCTGGCCTCAGAACAGTATCACCTGCACAATAAGGAGACAAATCAGCAACATTAAAACTCGACGATATGCTCATGTCACCTGGGAGTTCCATTTGGTAGGTGTTGTCGTTGATCTTCTTTAGGACCCGGAATGGTCAATCTCCTTCCTGTGTTTGTCGGCTTGCTTCTTGTACTGCTCCGTCCTCTTCTCAATGTTCTCCTTAACCGCCTAGTGTAGCTTGGCGACGGCCTCAACCTTGCGCTCTCCATCAAGATTGATGAACTCCAATGCCGGCAGTGGCTTCAGATCAAGTGGCGTATCTGGCCTAAATCCATAAACAACCTCAAAAGGAGATATCTTAGTAGCAGAGTGTTTGGCACCATTATAAGCAAACTCAACAAAAGGAATGCAATCCAACCAATGTGATAAATTTTTACCAACTGTGGCCCTTAAGAGGGCTGAGAGAGTCCGGTTCACGACCTCGGTCTGTCCATCAGTCTGTGGATGACAAGTGGTCGAGAAAAGTAGCTTGGTACCAAGCTTCCTCCACAACGTCCTCCAGAAGTGACCTAGGAAGGTCGGGTCACGGTCCGAGACGATGGTCCGTGGCAGTCCGTGCAATTTGACCACTTCTTTGAAGAAGAGATCGACTGTCTGGGTCGCATCATTCTTCTTAGAACACGGTATGAAGTGGGCCATCTTTGAAAACCGGTCGACCACAACGAAGATCGCATCCTTGTTCCTGATCTTAGGCAAACCAAGCACAAAATCCATAGAAATATCGACCCATGGTCGGTTAGGTATAAGCAAAGGTAAGTAAAGACCGTGAGGATGTGACCTGGACTTGGACTTAAGGCATGTAATGCACGTGGAGCAGAAACGCTCCGTGTCTCGCTTCTGATGTGGCCAATAGAAGTGCTCTACTAGGACACTCAGGGTCTTGTCCACGCCAAAGTGTCCCATCAGTCCTCCTCCATGGGATTCTCGGATCAGGAGCTCCCTCATTGATCCCTGAGGAATGCACAGCCGCTTGCCCCTGAACAGGAAACCGTTATGCAAGTAGAAAACTTCTTTCGGTCCTTTGCTACATTCCTGAAAAATTTCACCAAAATCAGGGTCAGTATCATAATCTTCTTTAATAAGTTCAAACCCCAAAACTTTGGCTTCCATGGTGCTGATCAGTGTGTATCTCCTGGACAATGCATCAGCTACCACGTTCTCCTTTCCCTTCTTATACTTGATGATGTACGGAAAGGTCTCCACGAACTCAAGCCACTTAGTGTGCCTCCTCTTCAGATTTGTCTGTCCTCTCAAATGCTTGAGCGTCTCGTGGTCGGTGTAAATAATAAACTCCTTGGCCATCAAGTAATGCTGCCAAGTCTCCAAGGATCTAACCAACGCATACAACTCCTTGTCATAAGTAGGATAGTTGAGCGTGGCTTCACTCAACTTCTCGCTGAAGTAGGCGACCGGTCGCCTGTTGGGATAGTGTCCTGAAATCACACTTGTACTCACTCCTGATGATAGTTGTGTGTCGAGATCAGACATTCGTATAATACTGGGCGGTTGCAATGTTTTGCTAGAAGCCTCTTGCAATCTGTAAGTTGTAGACTTACTGCCAGTATTATATGATCCTATAGGGTCACACACCTAAGCAAACTGGAAGCTACGATATGGGAATGATCATTATGGTAATGATCATATTAATGCGTATTGTATACACATTATTATCGACAAAATGGTGTTGTGTCGATCGACACAGCTTGTGTGTCGGTCGACACAGTTCAGGTTTCGAAAGGGCTTTTCGAAATTAAGACTCAATCAAGTCTGGCCCGTTAATTATGTTTTAGGTCGAATAAAACTTGATAGTTTTCGACCTAGAACCTGAGCCGTCGAATTTTTCTCAGTGAGAAGAGCAGAAACACCAGAAACAGAGGATTCCCATTGATCCGGCACTAGCATCCCGTTTCCAGCTTGTGTGCGTGTGTATCTGGTAGAGGCAAGGCACCTGCGTTGCTCAACTGATCTCGTTCACCATTTTATTCCGCTGCCAGTTCAAGGTAAGAACGAGGTTGGTTAAATTTCAATATATCAAACCCTAGATCATAGGAGATCCAACATTGGTATCAGAGCATTGTTAGGGTTTAGCTATTGAATCAGATGCAATTAATTCGAAAACTGATGTTGTTGAACTGAATATTGCATGCTAAATCATGTTTTCAAAGTGTTAATCTCGGATTATGTGCCTGTTGAAAACGATGAATCTTTTGAAATCGCACTCTGTCGATCGACACAAAGCGTGTGTCGATCGACAAAAAGTGTGTGTCGGTCGACACGCCGCGAAATAACGCGTAAATTTTTTAGGGTTTGTCGCATAGTGTCGATCGACACAAAGCGTGTGTCGGTCGACACAAAGCGAAAACTCGTAAATAATTTTAGGGTTTCGTTCTGAGATCGAGTACCCGTAATCCTACTGTGTCGATCGATACACTGTGTGTGTCGGTCGACACAGGCATTGCGATAAGATAGATCGGTTCGATTGGATTGAACCGGTTATCTCGCTCGGTTAATTTTAAATTAACCAATTGGTTCTGGTTTGGTAATGTCGATCGACACAGAGTTGTGTGACGATCGACATGGACCGTTAAACCGAACCGGTTCAATCAGATAGAATCGGTTAATGAAATTCCATCCGGTTTGACCGGTTATCGAAGACCGGTTTAAATTATGTTGTATCGACCGATGCCAATGGTTGGCGTCGATCGACACACCATTCGCAGAATTACTGGTTGGACCATAAATTTGCGTATACCAGATCAAATTCAATCCCAAAGTTCTAGTTGAACATAAACTTAATAAAACTGAATGTTTTAATTAAATTAATAACTTCTTGAATGTATATTGGATATATATCAAGATTAAATAATTCTTTTCCTCAACCAAATATCAAGTGATCTTGATGTCTTGCCCGATCTTGTCTACTGTCATGACTTGTGTTGTTGTTGGATATCCTTGGAGTCCTTGGTATCCACAACAACATGAGTAATGCAGGTGATCATTGATAGATTTGCAGTGCAACTATTAGTGATCACAAGACAGAAGAGATTTGTTTTACTTGACTGGGCTGTCAGAAGTTCTGGGCCCAGAGACATCAAAGTAGATTAGACATAGTTTGTCTCATCTACGACCAAGCGTTGTACTGGGTACAATTAGCAATGATTTGCTTACCTAAATAACCAAAGTTTGGGTGATGGTAAGTTGCCCACTCATATTTTGGTGAAGTATGGATCTTGGATCATTGTATTCATCTGAGGAAACATAGTTTTGAATACAATGTGAGTCTTTCTTATTAGATAAGAATTCTCATTTCCTTGAGCATTATAACTAAAACCTCTACCTCTTTTAATTACAGCTATGTCTGTCTCAACTCACATCAACACTTTCTCACTAAGATCCGTCCTTGAGAAGGACAAGTTAAATGGATCTAATTTCTTGGAATGGTATCGGAACCTGAGAATAGTTCTCAGGCAGGAGAACAAGGAATATGTCCTTGAAAGAGTTCTCACCGAGAGGCCACGTTCCAATGCCCCGCAGACAGAAAAGAATGCTTGGGATAAGCATTCAGCTGATGTCAAAGATGTTAACTGTCTAATGCTGGTGACTATGAACTCTGAGCTGCAGAAGCAATATGAGAACGTGATATCACCCATTGAGATGATTAACAGCCTGAAAGCTTTGTTTCAGGAGCAAGCTCGCACAGAGAGATACCAGACGGTTAAATCTCTCATGGATTGCAAGCTGGCTAAGGACAGTCCAGTAAGTCCTCATGTCCTTAAAATGATGGGTTACATTGATAACCTGGGGAAACTGGCTGTGCCATTAGCCAGGAGCTAGCCACTGACATGATTCTGCAGTCTTTGCCGTCATGTTTTGATCAGTTCATCATGAACTACAACATGCAAAATATGACTAAGACATTGACTGAGTTGCACGTCATGCTGAAGACAGCAGAGCCGAATCTCAAGAAGGCAACTCCCAGTGTACTGATGGTACAAGGGGGTAAAAGGTTTAAGAAACCTAAGAAGGATAAGGGAAAGGCCCAAGTTGTCCAGACTGAGAGTCAGGACAAGCCCAAGCCGAAGCCCAAATCCGGGCCTTCTCCTGAGGATAAGTGCAACTACTGCAAGCAGTTAGGGCATTGGAAGAGAGACTGCAAGAAGTTCATGGAAGATTACAAGAAACTGAAGAAGACGTATGATGCGTCTGACTCAGGTATTTATGTTATCGAACTTAATTTTATATCTTCTAGTTCTACTTCGTGGGTATTGGATACCGGCTGCGGTGCTCATATTTGTACTAATATGCAGGCACTAAGAAACAGTAGAACGCTGAAGAAAGGACAAGTGGAGCTACGGGTCGGGAATGGAGCTAAGGTTGCTGCACTGGCCGTAGGCAACTACGAGTTGTCTTTACCTTCGGGCATGGTTTTAATTTTGAATAATTGCTACTTTGTACCTGCGATTAGCAGAAACATAATTTCAGTTTCCGTATTGGATTTGGAAGGTTTTGCTTTTGCTGTTAAGAATAAAGTTTGTTCTTTTAATCGTGATGGTACGTTTTATGGTAGCGCCCCATTAGATCATGGATTATATGTTTTAAACCAAGAAATGCCTAACTTTAACATAAATACAAAGCGGTTTAAGTCAAATGACGAAAACCCAACTTTCTTATGGCATTGTCGTTTGGGCCATATCAATGAGAAACGCATCCAAAGGCTCCATCGAAATGGGCTTCTGGGCTCATTTGATTTTGAATCATGTGAGAAATGCGAATCTTGTTTGATGAGCAAAATGGCTAGAGCCCCTTTCAACAAACCGAATGAAAGGGTCAGTGACTTATTGGGCCTTGTTCATACTGATGTATATGGGCCGATGAGTACTGCTGCCAGAGGAAATTACAAGTACTTCATTACCTTCATTGATGATTTCAGTAGATATGGCTATATCTATTTGATGAGACACAAGTCAGAATCCTTTGATAAATTCAAGGAATTCAAGAATGAAGTACAGAACCAACTTGGCAAAAGTATTAAAGCTCTGCGATCGGATCGCGGAGGAGAATACTTGAGTCAAGAGTTCAGCGACTATCTGAGCGAGTGTGGAATTATTTCACAACTCACTCCTCCTAGAACACCGCAATGGAATGGAGTGTCAGAGAGGAGGAATCGAACCTTATTGGATATGGTTCGGTCTATGATGAGTCATTCAAATCTTCCATTTTCCTTTTGGGGATACGCTCTAGAAACGTCTGCGTTTACACTAAATAGGGTACCATCTAAATCAGTGGAAAAGACACCACATGAATTGTGGACTGGGAACATTCCTAGTCTGTCTTTCCTGAGGATTTGGGGATGTGAGGCTTATGTCAAACGTTTAATTTCTGACAAGCTTGCACCCAAATCAGATAAATGCTACTTCGTTGGTTATCCTAGGGAAACCAAGGCATACTACTTTTACAACCAATCTGAGAACAAAGTATTTATTGCTCGGGACTGTTCTTTTCTTGAGAGGGAGTTTCTCTCTAAGAAAAACAGTGGGAGTAAAGTACATCTTGAAGAAATTCGAGATGCACAGGAGACTGCTCAACCTGCTGAGGAAGAGCAGCAGTTGGATCCACAGAGTTCTGTGGAACCGGCGCCTGTGGAGCCTGAAGTTCGCAGATCCGGAAGGATCCGTCACGAACCCGAGAGATACTATGGATTTCTCGTGACCAATTATAATGATCTGATGATCATTGATAGTGACGAACCAGCGACCTTCGCGGAAGCAATGATGGGCCCGGACTCCGAAAAGTGGCTTGGAGCCTCTAAATCCGAAATGGGATCCATGTCAGAAAACCAAGTATGGTCCTTGGTCGATTTACCTAATGGTGTAAAAGCCATTGAGTGTAAATGGATCTTCAAGAAGAAGATCGACGTGGATGGCAATGTACAGATTTATAAAGCGAGGTTGGTGGCTAAAGGTTTCAAGCAAATTCATGGTATTGACTATGATGAAACCTATTCCCCAGTCGCTATGCTTAAATCCATTCGGATTCTTCTAGCGATTGCAGCTCATTACGACTATGAGATTTGGCAGATGGATGTCAAAACCGCTTTCCTGAATGGTATTCTGGAAGAGGATGTGTACATGACACAGCCTGAAGGTTTTGTTGATCCTAAGAACGCTGGAAAGGTGTGCAAGCTTCATAAATCCATTTATGGATTGAAGCAAGCATCACGGAGTTGGAATCTTCGTTTTGATGAAGCAGTAAAACAATTTGGTTTCATCAAGAACGAAGAAGAGCAATGTGTATACAAGAAGACTAGTAGGAGCAAAATTGTGTTTCTTGTACTGTATGTCGATGACATACTCCTCCTCGGTAATGACGTTCCGTTACTTCAGTCAGTCAAGACTTGGCTCGGAAGTTGTTTTTCCATGAAAGACATGGGAGAAGCCGCGTACATTCTTAGAATCAGAATCTACAGAGATAGAATGAATAGGCTGATTGGATTGTGCCAGGACACTTATATTGATAAGGTGTTGCACAGATTAAGGATGCATGATTCCAAGAAGGGCTTCATACCGATGTCTCATGGCATTAGTCTCAGCAAGAAGCAATGTCCGGTGACACATGCTGAGCGGGAGCGCATGAATAGGATTCCTTATGCTTCTGCAATAGGATCTATTATGTATGCCATGCTCTGCACTCGTCCAGATGTAGCTTACGCGTTAAGCATGACGAGTAGATACCAATCTGATCCAGGTGAAGTTCACTGGACAGCTGTCAAGAATATTCTCAAGTATTTGAGACATACTAAGGATAAATTCCTGGTGTATGGAGGAAGTGAAGAACTTGTATTGAATGGATTCACCGATGCGAGTTTTCAGACGGACATAGACGATTTTCGATCACAATCTGGATATGTCTTCTGTCTAAATGGCGGTGCAGTGAGCTGGAAGAGCTCTAAGCAGATTACCGTAGCTGATTCCACGACGGAAGCTGAATATGTTGCTGCTTCAGAAGCGGCAAAGGAAGTTGTTTGGATCAAGAAGTTCATGACTGAACTTGGTGTGGTTTCAAGTATCTTGGAGCCAGTGGTTTTTTTTTGTGATAACAACGGAGCCATTGCTCAGGCGAAAGAACCAAGGTCACACCATAAGTCCAAACACGTAGAGAGGAGATATCACCTGATTCGTGATATCGTCAATAGAGGTTATGTGAAGATCAGCCGAGTTCCGACGGACGAGAATGTCGCTGATCGTCTGACTAAGTCACTCCCAAGGCCTAAGCATGAGTTTCATACGACTGCTATAGGCATTAGAGATCTTAAGATGTAATCTTGATTCTAGTGGGAGTTTTAGTTTTATTTTAGTTATAATAAGATGCTCTTGTAAAACATTCTTTTGGATATGTTTAATGAAATTTGATTTCAGCATTATTTATTGTGATCTAAATAATGGTCCCAAAATAAGTTTATGTCATATTATAGGTCATCAAGTTGAGGACTTGATCATGAAACCCTATAAGTCATAGATGATATAAATTATGTTTTGTCCCTAGTCGAGGTTGACAAAATGGGACAATGACAACCGCGAGAGACTAGATTGTGAGGTGACTGTTGGCTAAGTTTCATGGAGCCAATGATATGATTATCGCAGTCAGTCACATAGATATATGTTGGTGAACATATGATCGGACATGGCCCACTAATGAGAAGTCTACAAGATAGTTATATATGTGTCATAAGAGGTTCTCATTACGACTATAGAGTATAGTCCTCAGACCTAAGTTCATCATGCTTTCTTGCATATGAATTGGTACACTTTGACTTTGTCAAACGTCGACCCGTAACTGGCGACTATAACGGCACTGTTCAAGTATATCATGAAGTGTGCGTTGAAATAGGAATGGAACAAGATGCGATTTGTCCCTCCTGAATAACGGGAGATAAATATCTCAGGGCCTATCGAAGATTTAATACTGAAAAAAAATGTGTGGCCGCACTCAAACGAACTGTAGTTCAGTTGTTTGTAATATTCAGTATGAGATCAGGAGTTCGATAAACACGATGTTGGCTTAATAAGGATGACACCAATCTTGCCTTATGCCAAATCAAGATATAGAGACAAAAGGATTATAGGAATTGATGATTCCAGTACAAGTGGGAGATTGTTGGGATAGTGTCCTGAAATCACACTTGTACTCACTCATGATGATAGTTGTGTGTCGAGATCAGAAATTCGTATAATACTGGGCGGTTGCAATGTTTTGCTAGAAGCCTTTTGCAATCTGTAAGTTGTAGACTTACTGCCAGTATTATATGATCCTATAGGGTCACACACCTAAGAAAACTGGAAGCTACGACATGAGAATGATCATTATGGTAATGATCATATTAATGCGTATTGGATACACATTATTATCGACAAAATGGTGTTGTGTCGATCGACACAGCTTGTGTGTCGGTCGACACAGTTCGGGTTTCGAAAGGGCTTTTCGAAATTAAGACTCAATCAAGTCTGGCCCGTTAATTATGTTTTAGGTCGAATAAAACTTGATATTTTTCGACCTAGAACCTGAGCCGTCGAGTTTTTCTCAGTGAGAAGAGCAGAAACACCAGAAACAGAGGATTCCCATTGATCCGGCACTAGCATCCCGTTTCCAGCTTGTGTGCGTGTGTATCTGGTAGAGGCAAGGCACCTGCGTTGCTCAACTGATCTCGTTCACCATTTCATTCCGCTGCCAGTTCAAGGTAAGAACGAGGTTGGTTAAATTTCAATATATCAAACCCTAGATCCTAGGAGATCCAACATCGCCCACCTTGCGTCAGAATAGCTCCAATCCCTAAACCTGAAGCATCACACTCAATCTCAAACGTCATATTAAAATTAGGCAAAACAAAAATAGGAGCATGGGTTAACAAATCCTTGAGTTTCTGAAATGCGGTCTCCTGCGATTGGCCCCATTTGAACGGGACGTCCTTCTTGATCACGGCTGTAAGTGGGGCGGCCACCGTGCTAAAATCCTTCAAAAACCGTCTATAGAAGCTGGCTAAACCGTGGAAACTCCTGACATGACCGATCGTGGTCGGGGTCGGCCACTCCTCAATAGCTTTGATCTTTTCTTGGTCAACCTGTAAGTCCTGCGAACTCACAACAAAACCTAAAAAGACAAGCTTATCAGTGCAGAAGGTGCACTTTTTGAGGTTCTCATAAAGACCCTCCTTTCGAAGAGTATCTATTACTTGCTCAAGGTGCACCAGATGATCAGCAAAACATCGACTATAGATCAAAATATCATCGAAGTAAACAACGATAAACTTACTGATGTAGGCCCTCAAGACCTGGTTCATAAGGCGCATGAATGTACTGGGCGCATTGGTAAGGCCAAATGGCATGACCAGCCACTCATAAAGGCCCTGCTTAGTCTTAAAAGCCGTCTTCCACTCGTCGCCTTCCTTCATTCGAACCTGATGGTACCCACTACGTAGATCGATCTTAGAGACACGGTCGCTCCGTGTAGCTCGTCCAACATGTCGTCCAACCGTGGTATGGGATGTCGGTACTTGATGGTGATGTTGTTGATAGCCCGACAGTCGACGCACATCCTCCAAGACCCGTCTTTCTTAGGAACTAACAAGACTGGTACCGCACACGGGCTGAGGCTTTCGCGGATGTAGCCCTTGGACATGAGGTCCTGCACTTGTTTCTCCAGCTCCTTGGCCTCGGTCGGATTCACCCTATATGAAGGCCGGTTGGGCAGAGACGCTCCTGGTACGAGATCGATCTGATGCTCAATGCCTCGTATGGGCGGTAGACCGGCTGGTATCTCGTCCGGAAAGACATCCTTAAACATGTCCAACAAAGAAACAACTTCCCGAGGAAGCTCAACATCGTCTGACCACGAATGTAAAGCCTCCCTGAAGACCATTAGTAGCACCTGCGTGTTCTGATCAATAGCTCTAGAAACAGAATGTGAAGAAATAATTAAATTGGCCTTACGGTTCTTTTTATCCTTGGCAAGGTGTAGTTGCATCTCATGCACTTCATGCGGTGTAAGTGGCGCGAGCTGATACTTTCGCTTGTCGTGCATGAACGAGTAGTGATTGTTCCGCCCGTTGTGCAAGGACTCCTTGTCGAACTGCCACAGTCGGCCGAGTAATAAGTGTCCAACCTGCATAAGAACCACGTCGCATACTACCTGATCGTGATATCGCCCAATGCTGAAAGGTACGGTTACTTGATCTGCGATCCGGATCTCCGTGTCATCGTTCAACCACCGAAGTCGGTACGGTCGCGGGTGCTTAGTCACTTGCAGAACGAGCTTATCAACCATGTTCCTGCTGGCCACATTAGTACAAGACCCACCATCAATAATAAGACTACATACCTTGTTGTTCACGGTACAACGAGTGTGGAAGATGTTCTCGCGTTGAACCGTCTCGGGATCAACAAGCGCACTGAGAGCTCTCCTGATCACCAATAACTCTCCAGAGTCGGGATACTCTATGGGCGTCCCTGTATCAAATTCCTCCATGTCTTCATCCTCCTGTTCATCCTGAGACTCGTACTCACCGGCTTCGTTCAAGATCATGACTCTCCGGTTTGGACAGTCTTGAGACATATGTCCTTTACCCTGACACTTAAAACATGTGATATCTCTAGAACGGAACGTACTAGTAAACTTACCTGGGTCTGGTCGGTTGGGCTTAGACGTCTCAATGGTCGGCTTCTTGAACCTGGACTCGACTTCAACCGACTTACCTTTGTCAACGGGCCGTGGAGCCGGTGCAGTCCAAGGCGTGTTGGTCCTAGGCCGGGTTGTGGTCACGGACTTTCGCTTGTTGTGATGATCAACCTGTATACACAAGTGCAACACCTCGGGCATATCATGATAAGGGTGAATTTCTACCTTTCTAGTGATCCTCTCATTCAGTCCGGGCCATCAGAGTCTCTTCTGAATCGTCTAGCTCAAGCCTATTCCGCAATTTCTCGAACTACTCGAAGTACTCTTCCACCGTCTTAGTTCCCTGCATCAACTTACGAAAACGTTTCTGCAAATCTCTGTGGAAATGGGCAGGAACATACCTGCGCCTTAACTGGAACTTCATGTCAGTCCATGTAGCGATCGGTTCGTACCGATGGCGCCTTCGTTCTGAAGCGTCCCAGTCCCACCATGATAGTGCATGTCCTGTGAACTGGGCTACTGCTAGGGATATCTTCCTGGCTTCGGGGTATCCGTAATGGTCGAAGATATGTTCCATCCTCCGCTCCCAGTGTAGATACGCCTCCGGGTCTACCTTACCTGCAAATGTATGAGGCTTTAGCTTAACATCATTAGGATATGGACGTTGTACCTCTTGTTCTCGTATGCGTCCACGGTGAATTGGATTGCGCTGGTATGGTGGTCGAGGTCCGTAGCGTCCATTCCCGAACTCGTCCATGTCGTCGTCGTCTGTGTCGTCCAGTCGGATGTCTTGGAAGCGTCCGGGTCGTTCAACTCGTCCGCGGTACTGTCCTGGTCGACGTTGCTGGTCGTTCCGGGGATTTGGCGCCTCTGGTCCGTACCGATGCTCTCCTGGCCGAGGCTGCGGACCGTCGGGATGCTGCTGGTCGAACGGTGGCTCGTCTGGTCGAGCCTGTCGACCGCCTGGTCGATGCTGGTCGAGCGGTCGGTGTTGCTCCAGCCGGTCCAGTCGGGCACCAAGTGTATGTCCGATGGTTTGGATCGCAGCAAGGAGTTGGTTGATATCTGGTGGTGCGTTCGGTGGGTTGGGCTGTTCTTCGGCCATGTAACATGCACACTTAACAATGGGTCAAACGTACAAGGGAAAAGATAGAGCCGAAATAAATAAAAAAAGAAACAAAGACAATTGTTTTTTTTTTTAAATATATAAAATATGTAAATGCAGAATATGGAAACTACTTAACCGATTTTCAAAAATTGGAAACTACTACTTAAATCAAACCAGCAAATTAATCTCACACACTTAACCAAATTCGGTTTAAAAAAATAAATAATAAAAAATAAAAACCCTAATGCTAAAGGCTTAGGCGCAGCCGCTTTTTTTGTTTTGAACTTAACAACAACCTAGAATAATCAATCTTGGCAGAGAACACTAAAGTAAAACTAAATAATATATTTCTTTTGGTTTTCAGTATTACGTGAAGCAAAACATCAAATCAAAAACAAGAGATTAAGAGGCGTGGTGATTGATGGAAGAGTGAGAAATGAACGGATGGGACAGAGCTGCTGGCCGAAGGCACTCTCAGCTTGGTCGGTGGATGATCGGTGATGGTCTAGGAACTAGAGAGTAGTAAGAGCACTAAGAACAATCTGAACAGCAAGCAAAACCAAGAGATGTCGTTCTTCCAAAGGGGCAGCCACGCTGAGGAGAGAAGGAGATCACCTATTCTTAGGGTTTTCTTAGTTTAATCTTGCGTAACTTTCATTAAACAAAAAGAGAGTGTTTTAAACAACTTGCAACTAAAAACAAATGGGCCAAAACACTTGGGCCACGAAAATATCAAACAAAAAACAAGAGAAATAAGACTTAAAACGAGAAAGGAAAGTCTTGGTCGAAATAGAGAAGAGGCCGGTCTGTCTCTCTAATGAATGGGCCTCGGATCACCTCGTTAAAAACCTTGTGAAGAAAACCCATCTGGGACAAAACTTCACAAGGGAAAAAGAGTATGATCTTTATCCCAGAGGTAGACCGGTCAAAGAATCATCTGGCTCGATGCAGAAGATCATGGTCGGTCCGTGCGTCCGGAGTATGGGCCAGGGTGTGGTCTGCTCAAATGGGCCGTCAGCTTCGGTATGGATCATCCTCCGGGCCAACTGGTTCAGGACAGGTTGTCCTTGGTCGAGATGGCCTAGCTGGGTCGTGATGTCTTCTAGGCTTGTCCTCGAGATCTGCTGCTCCATGGCATTGTTGAATTCGGCATGTATCTGTCGCTGTCCCGAACGCGTCCTTGGTACATCTCGCATGGTCGGGAATAGGTCGGTCAGCTTCTTGGTAGAGCCTGGTCCGTCTTGTTCGTCCAACTCAGTGTCGGCCAAGCTGATGTCCTCATTAAGCTTCTCTAATGATCAACTCCCTCATGGAACCTTGTGGAATGCCCAATCTCTTCTCCTTGAACAGAAAACCATCTTGCTGATAGAACACTCCAAATTCTGCCTTTGATGTCTCTTGGTACACGTCCTTGAAGTCTGGATCATCAGCATACATGTCGTTGATATGCTCAAATCCCATGATCTTAGACTCCATTGTTTTTATGAGAGCATGGTGCCTTGATAGTGTATCTGACACATTGTTTTCTTTCCCCTTCTTGTACTTGATCACATAGAGAAACGTTTCTATGAACTCCAACCACTTTGCATGCCTTTTCTTAAGAGTAGTTTGTCCTCTTAGGTGCTTTAGAGTCTCATGATCTGTATGTATCACAAACTCTTTAGAAAGCAAGTAATGTTGCCAAGTTTCCAGTGATCTTACCAGAGTATACAACTCTTTGTCATATGTTGGGTAGTTGAGTGTTGCACCACTCAATTTCTCACTAAAGTAAGCTACTAGTCTGACTTTTTGTATCAGTAATGCACCTATTCCTGTACCAGAAGCATCATACTCAATCTCAAACATTTTATCAAAGTTAGGAAGCACCAATACTGGTGCATTGGTGAGACTGGTTTTGAGCCGTGTGAATGCTTGCTCCTGAGCCTCTTCCCATTTAAATGATTTGTCCTTCTTGATCACTAAGGTAAGAGGTGCTGCTATGGTGCTAAAGTCTTTGAAAAATCTCTTGTAGAAGCTTGCTAGACCATGGAAACTCCGGACATGTCCTATTGTTGTAGGTGTTGGCCAATCTTGTATTGCCTTGATCTTCTCATCATCCACCCTAAGTCCCTGTGAACTTACAACAAATCCTAGGAAAACCAATTGATCAGTGCAAAAGATGCATTTCTTTAAGTTTGCATAAAGACCTTATGATCTAAGTGTTTGCATAACCTATTATAGATGCTTAACATGATCATTTAAGCAGTGGTTATAAATTAGTATGTCATCAAAATATACTACCACAAACTTGCATATAAAAGCTCTTAGAACCTGGTTCATTAGTCTCATGAATGTGCTCGGAGCATTGGTGAGACCAAATGGCATGACAAGCCATTCATACAGCCCTTGCTTGGTTTTGAAGGTTGTTTTCCATTCATTTCCTTCTTTCATTCTGACTTGGTGATATCCACTCTTCAGGTATATCTTTGAGAAGATGGTTGCTCCACTTAGCTCATCAAGCATGTCATCAAGTCTTGGGATAAGATGTATGTACTTGATTGTAATGTTGTTGATGGCCCTACAATCAACACACATTCTCCATGTACCATCCTTCTTTGGGACGAGCAGAACTGGTACAACACATGGACTCAAGCTTTCCCTGATATATCCCTTTGACATCAGCTCTTGAACTTGCTTTTTCAGCTCCTTAGCTTCTTCTGGATTCACTCTATAAGCTGGCTTGTTGGCCAATGAAGCTCCTGGTACTAAATCAATTTGGTGTTCAATGCCTCTAAATGTGGAAGTCCAGCCGGTATGTCCTCTGGAAAGACATCCTTGAATCTGTCTAATAGCTCAGTCACGACTAAGGGATGCTCCTGCTCTTCTGAACCTGAAAGATACCTTTCTCTACAGATCATGAGTAGCACATGTTCTTTATGCTCCAAAGATTTCAGAACATTAGAAGGTGAACACAAAAGATTGGTCTTACTTACCTTGGACCCTTTTTCCATTGCTTTCTGCATTTTATACACCTCTTGTGGTGTTAATGGAGCTAGGTTATACTTCTTGTTCTGGTGTGTGAAGCTGTAGATGTTGGTCATTCCATTGTGCATAGTTTCTTTATCAAATTGCCAAGGCCTCCCTAAGAGTAGATGACCTGCTTGCATTGGCACAACATCATATTTCACTTGATCATGGTACTTACCTATGCTGAATGGTACCATGACTTGCTCAGCTATCCTCATCTCAGTCTCATCATTGAGCCACCTTAGTCGGTATGGTCTTGGATGCTTGGTATTTTTCAGCTTCAGCTTATCTACAAGGTAAGCACTAGCAACATTAGTACAAGATCCACCATCTATGATCAAGCTACATAGCTTGGCGTCAATGGTGCATCTGGAATGAAAGATGTTCTCTCTTTGGATTGTTTATGGCTAAAACAATGCACTTAGGGCTCTCCTGGTCACAAGTATCTCTCACATGTCTGGATAATCAGTCACCTCTTCTTCTGACTCAGACAGCTCAAGCTCTGCCTCATCTTGTGACTCAATGTCTCCATTTTCCCTTAACACCATCACTCGCTGGTTTGGGAAATCTCTAGCATAATGACCTTTCTTTTGACATTTGAAACATGTAATGTCTCTGGACCTTTGAGGTGGGGCTTTGCTACTGTCAGTCTCTGGTTTGTTACTCTTGGGCTGCTCATAGTTGGACTTCTTGTTCTTTGAATCCGCTTCTACTGTCTTGCCCTTGTCTTGGCTCCTTTGAGGCTGATTCCAAGTTGTCCTGCTTCTACTGGTTGCAGCAACCTTCCTCTTGATGTGTTGCTCAGCTTGGACAGCTAAATGTAACAAACCTTCAAGATCCTCATAAGGTTGTCGCTCTAACTTGCGTGCAATCCTGTCCTAAAGACCATCTGGAAACTGAGCCATCAAAGTCTCTTTTGAGTCATCTACCTCCAGCCTGTTCTTCATGGTTTCAAACTCCTCAAAATAATCTTCAACTGATTTGTTTCCTTGAGAGATTTTTCTGAACCTCTTCTGAAGATCCCTATGGTAGTAAGCTGGTATATATCTCTTCCTTAGAGCATACTTCATGTCATCCCAACTGCTTATCTGACCATGTCTTAATCTCCTTCTCTCAGATACTTCTCTGTCCCACCATGCTAATGCATTGTCAGTGAGTTGAGCTGCAGCTAAGGTGATTTTCTTGCTTCAGAGTATTGGTAGTACTCATATATGTACTCCATTCTTCTTTCCCAATCCAGATAATCTTCTGGATTCACCTTTCCAGCAAAAGTAGGTGATGTGAGTTTCAGATCTTTGCATCCACGCCTCTGATCATCATCCTCATTGCCTCTGTCTCTAACTCCATGCCTAGGCTGATGATTGTTTCTTCTTCCTCAGCCTCTGCCATGGTTGTTAAACCCTCTGCCTCCTTGATTTAGATCAGGAGGTAGCTCATCCTCTTCTAACTCAGGAATTTCCTCATCAGTTGTTTCTTCTTCTTGCTGCCGATGATTTCTATTCAAGTTGCGGATTGGTTCTCTTGGTGCTCGAGGAATAGGTCTATGCTCCATCTGAGTGAGCCTGCCACTGATGTCTCTCATGGTTTCAAGAAGTTGATTCATGGTGATTTGATCTCGCCCAGCCTCTTCTTCCATGGGTCCTTGTACCTGAAACTGATACAAGAGAGTATCAATGTCTAACAAAGAAGTTTAAAAGAAAGTGAATGGTAAAACTCAATGGTAACAATGAAATATATATATATATTTGGTATAAAGAAAGGAAAATTTCGAAATTTAAAGCTAAGGATGCAAGATTAATGAGAAAATATAGAGTTTTCCTTTCTTGAGAAGCTGGTGAAGAGAGAAATGGAATATATATATATATATATATATATATATATATATATATATATATATATATATATTGATTTTATTTCGAAAACTAACAAAACTAATAAGGTAACTAGTAAAAACAAATAGATTTTTTTTTGGTTTTATGTAGAGAAATCGAATCAAACAAAGAATCAAAAGGAAAAGATGATGAACTTTCTTATAAGCTCTTTTTTGAATGAAAATGAAAACTAATGAAAGTAAAAGGGTTTATCGATAGAAAACACCTGTTTAGGAGCCTTTCGGCTCTGATACCAGATGATATAGCCCCTGAGCAGAAGCTTGAGTGATAGACTGATGGAGATCGAACCACTAGCTTAAGAGCACTCTTGGTTTGATCGACTTGGATGGATGGTGAGTAGAGATGGGATTGTTCCTCCTGGCTTAATAGCTCTCTCAGAAGCAATCAATGGATGGAGTGGATTGAGGTCGCCACAAGATCCTATGAGTCTGAATCTTGATAAGACAAAAGCCTTCTCTTTGTTTGAATCACACAAAACAAGAGAGAAAACAAGGTTGCAGTTTCTTTGCTTGAAGAAAACACTCGGTGATCTTTATTGATATAGGGTAAATGATATACGGCTGTGGCTGTGAGAGGGGACTTTATAAACAGTCCAAACAGCTATGCCCTTCTAGGGAACTTGAAGCAAATAAAACATAAAAGGAAAGTACTGACTCGATTTGGACCTAATGAAATAAAGACTACAACGGCTACTTTTATGATTGAAACTACTAAGGGAAACAAAGAATTAATCCTGCAAAACAAAGAAACAATGGTCATATAATGTTTATAAATGAAACTCATACCTTAGCTTATGTTTGGTATGTCCTTGGCCGTTGATCAGAAGCCTTCTTCACTCGTAGCATTCTGGCCTCGACAGCTTGAGCTAGTGTCGATGCTACTTCCTGAGCTAGTGTCGATGCTACTTCATGTGCTAGTTGTGATGCTACAAATGGTTAGCCCTTTTTGAGCTGAGTTGAATAGTGTTGGGATGTCCATCCTGATGATGACTTGTTCTTGCTCTTGGTCAGTAGTTTGATTCAAAAGACTTTGCACAGCTTCATTAACTTGGTTCCTCAAAGCATTTGTTGATGATCTTGTCAATGAACCTTTTCCTTATAATGGGCATTTGATCTTCTGCTTTTGGTTCTATGACCTCATCAAATATGATTGGCGGTTTCAGCCGAAAATGAGATTTTGTTGTTTTTACAGAAAAACAAGATTGTGGTTTCTGGCAGGAAAATGATATTTGTATTTTTTTGCCGAAAAACAAGTTTCATAGTTTTTAACGGGAAAACGAAATCTGAATTTTCAACCGAAGAATGGGATTTACTGTTTTTGATGGGAAAACATGATTTGCGGTTTTATGAGGCAAAACATGATTTGCAATTTTCGGCAAAAATGGAATTTGTGCTTTTTGGCCGAAGTATGGGATTTGCGGTTTTGACAAGAATCATGATTTTGTAGTTTTTGGCTGCAAATATAATTTTGTGTTTTAGTGAGAAATATGAATGTAGTTTTAGCAAAAAAATGAAATTTGTGTTCTCGAAAAATAACATAATTTTTTGTATTTTTCGCGATAAAATAGAATTAAAAATAAATAAATGAATCAATGATAATAACATAAATAATGTACTTTTTAGTAATTTGTATTTTAATATCATCTAAGTCTCTTTCCCATTTAAAAGTATAGGGTAACTGTATCTCAACCAAATCTTATGTCCATTTATAATTTTAACAAGCCATTCGAGATCTAAGTCCTAACTCTCATTGTTGATTCCAACAAAATAAGAAACTAGGATTATTTCTTCTCGTTAATCTAAAGACACCTCTACAAACTAAAGATACTTTAGATATATACAAAATGAGCCGAAGAAAACATCATCTAATTAGTCTGTTAAATCAGATAAATGTGTGTCATTTTGGCCAAATCAATCATTAGTTTGTGTATTATTTAAAAGTCTAATAAAAGATTAGATATTGTTTGGGGAAACATGAAATTGAAATATTTTTTTGCCAAATTTAAAGATTTCATGCATTATTTGACATTTTTTCCATTCTATTTCCATGTAGAATTTTGTTCACTGTACAGCTAACAGGTAAGAGCTATTTAGTATAAATTTTCATTTCTAAAATGGCAA